>JAURVB010001477.1:0-80594 GCA_033002965.1 Piper betle | reverse complement strand
TGTAGAGCACAAAGTCACCAAGAGACAAGAAGAAACAACACATGAAAGAAAAAAAGATCGAACCTTGAAGATAAAATGATTACCTAGACACTGACTGGTTGAGAAGATGAAGAAACAGGTGAGATTCTGATGATAGGCATTGGTTTCCCATTTAGTGAAGTTAATGTAAAAAATTAAATTAATTTAGATTGTGGGACTCGTTGAATTAGAAATCAAACTTGTTATGTTTAATTATCACTATATATTGATAAATTTAATTCACATATTTAACGATTAAATACTACATTGTTTAGATTTCCAATTTTATTATACACAGATCTTTCATTAAAAGTCGTATATTAATTAAGAAATAACAAATTAACTAGCTTTGTCTGGTTACGAACAGACAAGACACGGCATGCATAGTATATATGTAAAGCACAAATTCATCAAGAGAGAAGAAGAAAAAACACCTGAAAGAAAAAAAGATCAAACCTTAAAGATAGAAAAAAAAGAAGATCAAACCTTAAGCTTATACGTATTTTTGGTGCTTGAAGGTTGAGGACTGTTACTTAGTTTTTTCGAAAAGTAAATTGATATAATTTGTCTAAAAGTAAAATCTTGTTTTGTGTTGGAAAATGAATTGAGTGAAGCCCCTGGATTGTCTGCAAACTAAATGCTTTGCAAGTTTTAGCTAATATCATTCCGAATGCTTATCTAGTCTAATCTACAAGTTAGTTTTTGCTTATACAATCTAATCTGCAAGTTTTTGCTTATCCAATGTAATCTACAAGTTAAGTTAGTTTTTGCTTATACAATCTAATCTGCAAGTTTTTGCTTATCCAATGTAATCTACAAGTGAGTTTTTGCTTATACAATCTAATCTGAATCTACAAGTTTTAGCAAACATCGTTCCCGATGCTTATCCGATGTAATCAACAAGTTAATTTTTGCTTATACAATCTAATCTGAATCTACAAGTTTTAGCAAACATCGTTCCCGCTGCTTATCCAATGTAATCAACTAGTTAGTTTTTGCTTATACAAGCTAATCTGAATCTACAGGTTTTGGCAAACATGGTTCCCGATGCTTATCCGATTTAATGTGCAACCTTCCACTAAGAGATTAAGTGCCTTAAAAGTGCCGGGTAATGGGTGTCGAGATCTTAAGTTATGATTTACCCGAATATTAGACCCGTTTAGCCTCGAGGGTCTTACTCCCTCTCCCTCGGCTTCAGACGTAGACGGCGTCGCAGCTGTGCGCGGCGGCGGGGACACCGCCGGCGGTGTCTGCGGCGTCGGCGACGTCGGCGCCGGTGCTGTGCGGGAGAGGGGACAAGAAGACGCGGCCGGGGAAGCGGTTCAAGGGCTCGTACAGCAACGCCCGGCCGGAAGGAGTAGAAGGCGGAGCGGATCAAGGACAAGGTGGAGGTGCCCAGGTCCACCCCTTGGCCTCTCCCTTTTAAGCTCATCCGGTCAAAGTCGCTGCCTTTTTCGTGTTGTCGATCTCCATACCCAAAGGTCTTGTTCCCTTGTACATGACTTGGCCAGTAGTAGTAATGATGTGATCGGTAGGGAATGTGTGGTGCTGTTAGTGGATTTTTACGGAAATTTTGTGTTTATTGAATGGGATTTTTTGGTATGGGAGTATGAGCTTGTGGATTGCAGGTTTATTGTTTGATGTTATGCTTGTGAGCTGCTGATTTGGTAGGCTAAGTGATGTGTGCTTCATGTGATGATGCTTGTGCTTTATAGCATTCATTTGGTTTGTTTATGTCACTTAATTATGATTATTACCGGGTGCAAGATCAATGAATGGGAAGGTGTTTATGTAGTTTATTAGAAAACTAGCATTGTGGACAGATTGAAGGAAGGTTTTAGTTATCTCAGCATTGTCCACAATGGGGTCCTCTTTAGTCTTGATATGGATGAATTCGATTAGGATCATTTGCATAATTAGAAAAGCAGCATTGTGCATAGAGGAAAGGTAGGTTTTAGTTATCCTTTCCTTGTGCACAAGGGGGTCCTCTGTAGTCTTGGCATGGATGAATTTGATGAAGATCATTAGGGTTTTAGTGATTAACAATTGGTTGGGTGCTTGATGTGATTGTTACAACTTTAGTTCTAAAAAAATGCCTTTTCGCTCGGTGAATGGAACAGAAGAAACGTAAAAGTTTCTAACACGAGATTAAGGTTTCTCTAGCTGTGGTCTTGAAACTATTTTCCACAACTGTAGCAAGGTTATAATCTGTGTAAAAACTACTAAAACTGCCCTTGTTGAAGAATGAAAAACACCCTAATCATGAGAATGTAGAATTCAGAATGTCATGATTTGGAAGTAATATATTAATATCTAATAATTTGTCAAACAGTTTCATTTGTATCTGTCTTATTTAGCATATTAGATATATCAAGAAGATACTCAAAATTTAGATAGCTGAGGAGAATTAAGATGTGAACTCTAGTGCTTTGTGGTCTAATGCAAAACTCAATGCTCATGCGTGTGTTAACCTATGATACATTTTACTGTTGAACCTCCCCATATTTTTTAGCTGTTGTGACTTGCAAACCATTTTTTTCATTGTCTTAACCACCCTATCTTTAGAGCATTATTCTTGTGGCTTGATCAGGATTTGTCTATTGTGTGGCTTGATCAGAACCTCTTTCGATCTTTCGATTGCTATCCAATGAATAATTGTATAACAAAGCGGGCAAGTTCATAGGGATGGTGAGAAATGTAGGATTCAAAGTAGCATAATTAATGTTTTTTTTAATAGGGGATCTATGAGCCAGCTGCCAATTAGCAACAGTGGCATCTCTCAGTGTCCCGCCTAGGTTTAACCTGTTGGTTAAGGTCATATCTCCATTTTAGGTCTTGAATTCGATCACTAATTAAATCCCTTGGTTTCAGGCAACAGTAAAGGACTGTAAAGTTACTATCGTTGTATCTAATTTGCAAATCAGGTTGCTTGTTAATGAAGTGTCATCATTGTTCTAATTATTCTAATAACTAAGTTTTTAGCTTGGTTGGGTTGCATAGGCTTGTGGAAGAAAAAAACGATGGCATGTCACCAAGTATGCAGGGGAGCTACCACATTTATCTGCTCGCTTCTGATGAAACTTTTCTAAAATGGGTTCAACGAAGGCTTCTTGCACTCTATCGATTCTTGCTCAGTAACCTTAAGCTCTCTGTTCATTTTATCAATGCCGGTCTTATTACACTCGATGGTTTTCTTTCTTTCACACTTTGTTTTTCGGTGATAACCCAGCTGGTGGAAGAGGGCGGCGCCGCCGGTGTCGTCCCCAGTGGCGTCGCTGACGGCGCTGGGGGAGGAGGATGTGGAGGTGGAAGAGGGCGGGTTGAAGTTCACTTGACGTATCACTGGTTTCGTTGGTCGAGGACTTGGGGATCCCAAACTGACCACGCCGATCCGGCTGCTAGGGAGGGAGGCTGTGCTCTGGAAGGATCCGAAGTCTGTCTAGTTGTTGTTAATCTACATACTATTAGAAAAAGAACATCTAGCATGGTTCGATCTGCTTATGATATATGGATTAGAAGTGCTATTGATTTTTGAGTATGGCATCCTTTGATTTATCTAGAAACTCTGATGAACAACCTGCCTTAGTATTTGTAATGGATCATGAAGCTTATCATGACAGGTTAGCTTCGGCAAGAAACGCAGTGTTCCCTTTAGCTTTTTCAACTTTTTGTGCCTCCAGTTCTTATTAGTAACGTTGAGGTTTATATATTGGTTTTCTTCCATGTTTTCTAACCCTTATTTGCTCCTTTGAAGGGTAGAGATTGACACAAAGCTTCCCATAGTGAGAGAACAAGAGTGGAAAATATGGATATGTTCTTTCAATATTCCAATGGCTCCAGGGAAGACAAGTTCAATTGTCTAAAGTGCAAGGAATTTTTTCCAGTTTGCAATGCCCGGACCTGCATGGTGGCAGCTGAGTGCATCTTTTTGTGCTGATATCAACAAACAGTATACAAAACTCACATTCATTCCTACACAAGCCGATAGGTTTGCCTTGGCATTTAGAAATTGGTTGAGAAAACATGGAAATAGTGAACCAGATTGGTTTGGACAATCTTCTGAACAGCCACTTCCATCAACAATTTTTTCCAAACAGAAGGTATGTGTATTTTTACATTTTCAGTTTGTCATGTAAATCACACAAGACTGTGATCGATATGGCTTACCATTTGAACTGATCAACAAAAACTTCATACAGATGTTAGATAGGTACGAGCCGCATACCCTCAAATGTTCTTCTTGCAAAGGGGCATATAATGCTTTTCAGACATGGCAGAAGCTTCCAATGGGTGGTACAGTGTTCTTTTGCGCCACGGCTGGTATTCCGTCGGAGTTAATGTTGCGATTGTTGATAGGTGGACCTGCTCTTGTGTGTGCTAGTGTGGCCTATGCCTTGCATAATTGGTAGAAGAATTTTGTCTACATTGATAGATTAAAGAAGGTATATGCTTTTTCTGCATCCTCAGTAAATATTTGTACATTCCTGTACAAAATACTGTAACTCAAAACTCTTAATCCTGTACTTATATGATAGAGAAGCGCAAATGGTTATTTCAGTAGAAAGAAAATACAATAGAGATAACAACATATTATGAAGTTTGATCTATTTGTCTTGACTTGTTCTTACGAGGTGCCGGAAAGCATTAGATACTGAACTCCGTATATCCTGAGGCATTTTTCTTGATGGTAAATAAATGAGAATAGAATGGGCAACATAATGTGATTCACATATATAACTGAAAATTGTGAATCTAAACATGTATTTATCATTTATGTTTTTGAAAGAACTAATTTTGTTAATCATATATATACCACATAACAAAATCACTAATTCTCATGTAAAAGAAAGTAGAGTTAATCTCTAGAGAAGCTGAGGTTGGGGAGAAGGAAGATTAATGTTCCTCTCTTGCTGTGCATGGTTTGGTCTTTGATCCACATGAGTCTGGTTTGTAACCGTTGCACCCTTCCCTTCACCTTCTTTCACAACCTTCTCATTTTTGATGCCGCAATCTTTCAACGCTACTTCATCTTCTACCCCCACCTGCATCTCAAATTTCGACTGCAAAGCTGCTAAAACACAGCCTTCGAAACCTTTATCTCCATCCTCCACCTTCATCTTCAATTCCAGTTGCACAGCGGCCAAATTGTCCGGCGAGGGAGGTATCTCCGCCTCCTCATATTCATATTCATCACCATTAGCAGCTGACCCTAATAAGCCATGAGTGCTAGCAGGGGATGATCCTGGCCCGCTCTTCCCAACCTTCCCCTTCACTGCTGATTTGCGGTTAAGAGGGCCCAAATAATGTAACCTCTGATGGCCGCCGAGGGCCTGGCCGGACGAGAATCCCTCCAGGCAAGTCTTACATATATAGGCCTTCGCCTCAACGGCCAACTTTGCGGCCTTAGTAGGAGCAACACTGATCATACCATTGCTTATATCATTGCCCGTACCATTGCACATGACCATGGTTGGAGTACTTATTGTTTTAGTACCACCTTCCTCCTCTTCTTCCAAGGCCTCTGAAATTAATCTTTTGCAGAATTTTCTAAACCTGGGATCATATGATTCCAAATCAAGAGTACGAATATACCTAGCTTTGTACTGTAACCCGTCGCCTTCATAGTACTTCTCTATTTCATAATCATTATAGAATGCTTCCAACTCGGCTTGAAAGCTGAGAATTTGTTTGTACTGACCATGAGAATTCTTGGGCATGGATGTCTTCGATGACTCACCGGCGTGGGAATCGCTCCCCCCGTTGGACTTGGAGTTGGAGCAGGAGGTCAGGAACTTGGTCGAAGCCGCCTTCCTCCTTTTCGTGGCGTTGCTGAGGGGATTGACACCCCGATATGGCCTGTCAGGGTGCAACCGCAGGTGGCCATGCAGAGCCTTGTCGGAGGGGAAGGTTTTGGAGCACTCCGGGCATCGGTGTAACGTCGTCAACATCGTCGGAGATTGTTTTCTTGCAGCAAAGATGAATCAACGAGTTAAAACAATGGTTTGAATTGTGTTTATAACATCAAACAAAATCTATATACCACAAACAAAGATATATATATATATATAATATAATAATGTTTTAATTGTATTATACATTTACCATAATCAAATTCTTATACTTCTAGCAATAAAGTAGTAAAATAATTTTACGAACAGACATGACATAGACAATATATATGTAGAGCACAAAGTCACCAAGAGACAAGAAGAAACAACACATGAAAGAAAAAAAGATCGAACCTTGAAGATAAAATGATTACCTAGACACTGACTGGTTGAGAAGATGAAGAAACAGGTGAGATTCTGATGATAGGCATTGGTTTCCCATTTAGTGAAGTTAATGTAAAAAATTAAATTAATTTAGATTGTGGGACTCGTTGAATTAGAAATCAAACTTGTTATGTTTAATTATCACTATATATTGATAAATTTAATTCACATATTTAACGATTAAATACTACATTGTTTAGATTTCCAATTTTATTATACACAGATCTTTCATTAAAAGTCGTATATTAATTAAGAAATAACAAATTAACTAGCTTTGTCTGGTTACGAACAGACAAGACACGGCATGCATAGTATATATGTAAAGCACAAATTCATCAAGAGAGAAGAAGAAAAAACACCTGAAAGAAAAAAAGATCAAACCTTAAAGATAGAAAAAAAGAAGATCAAACCTTAAGCTTATACGTATTTTTGGTGCTTGAAGGTTGAGGACTGTTACTTAGTTTTTTCGAAAAGTAAATTGATATAATTTGTCTAAAAGTAAAATCTTGTTTTGTGTTGGAAAATGAATTGAGTGAAGCCCCTGGATTGTCTGCAAACTAAATGCTTTGCAAGTTTTAGCTAATATCATTCCGAATGCTTATCTAGTCTAATCTACAAGTTAGTTTTTGCTTATACAATCTAATCTGCAAGTTTTTGCTTATCCAATGTAATCTACAAGTTAAGTTAGTTTTTGCTTATACAATCTAATCTGCAAGTTTTTGCTTATCCAATGTAATCTACAAGTGAGTTTTTGCTTATACAATCTAATCTGAATCTACAAGTTTTAGCAAACATCGTTCCCGATGCTTATCCGATGTAATCAACAAGTTAATTTTTGCTTATACAATCTAATCTGAATCTACAAGTTTTAGCAAACATCATTCCCGATGCTTATCCGATGTAATCAACTAGTTAGTTTTTGCTTATACAAGCTAATCTGAATCTACAGGTTTTGGCAAACATCGTTCCCGATGCTTATCCGATTTAATGTGCAACCTTCCGCTAAGAGATTAAGTGCCTTAAAAGTGTCGAGATCTTAAGTTATGATTTACCCGAATATTAGACCCGTTTAGCCTCGAGGGTCTTACTCCCTCTCCCTCGGCTTCAGACGTAGACGGCGTCGCAGCTGTGCGCGGCGGCGGGGACACCGCCGGCGGTGTCTGCGGCGTCGGCGACGTCGGCGCCGGTGCTGTGCGGGAGAGGGGACAAGAAGACGCGGCCGGGGAAGCGGTTCAAGGGCTCGTACAGCAACGCCCGGCCGGAAGGAGTAGAAGGCGGAGCGGATCAAGGACAAGGTGGAGGTGCCCAGGTCCACCCCTTGGCCTCTCCCTTTTAAGCTCATCCGGTCAAAGTCGCTGCCTTTTTCGTGTTGTCGATCTCCATACCCAAAGGTCTTGTTCCCTTGTACATGACTTGGCCAGTAGTAGTAATGATGTGATCGGTAGGGAATGTGTGGTGCTGTTAGTGGATTTTTACGGAAATTTTGTGTTTATTGAATGGGATTTTTTGGTATGGGAGTATGAGCTTGTGGATTGCAGGTTTATTGTTTGATGTTATGCTTGTGAGCTGCTGATTTGGTAGGCTAAGTGATGTGTGCTTCATGTGATGATGCTTGTGCTTTATAGCATTCATTTGGTTTGTTTATGTCACTTAATTATGATTATTACCGGGTGCAAGATCAATGAATGGGAAGGTGTTTATGTAGTTTATTAGAAAACTAGCATTGTGGACAGATTGAAGGAAGGTTTTAGTTATCTCAGCATTGTCCACAATGGGGTCCTCTTTAGTCTTGATATGGATGAATTCGATTAGGATCATTTGCATAATTAGAAAAGCAGCATTGTGCATAGAGGAAAGGTAGGTTTTAGTTATCCTTTCCTTGTGCACAAGGGGGTCCTCTGTAGTCTTGGCATGGATGAATTTGATGAAGATCATTAGGGTTTTAGTGATTAACAATTGGTTGGGTGCTTGATGTGATTGTTACAACTTTAGTTCTAAAAAAATGCCTTTTCGCTCGGTGAATGGAACAGAAGAAACGTAAAAGTTTCTAACACGAGATTAAGGTTTCTCTAGCTGTGGTCTTGAAACTATTTTCCACAACTGTAGCAAGGTTATAATCTGTGTAAAAACTACTAAAACTGCCCTTGTTGAAGAATGAAAAACACCCTAATCATGAGAATGTAGAATTCAGAATGTCATGATTTGGAAGTAATATATTAATATCTAATAATTTGTCAAACAGTTTCATTTGTATCTGTCTTATTTAGCATATTAGATATATCAAGAAGATACTCAAAATTTAGATAGCTGAGGAGAATTAAGATGTGAACTCTAGTGCTTTGTGGTCTAATGCAAAACTCAATGCTCATGCGTGTGTTAACCTATGATACATTTTACTGTTGAACCTCCCCATATGTTTTTAGCTGTTGTGACTTGCAAACCATTTTTTTCATTGTCTTAACCACCCTATCTTTAGAGCATTATTCTTGTGGCTTGATCAGGATTTGTCTATTGTGTGGCTTGATCAGAACCTCTTTCGATCTTTCGATTGCTATCCACTGAATAATTGTATAACAAAGCGGGCAAGTTCATAGGGATGGTGAGAAATGTAGGATTCAAAGTAGCATAATTAATGTTTTTTTGAATAGGGGATCTATGAGCCAGCTGCCAATTAGCAACAGTGGCATCTCTCAGTGTCCCGCCTAGGTTTAACCTGTTGGTTAAGGTCATATCTCCATTTTAGGTCTTGAATTCGATCACTAATTGCATCCCTTGGTTTCAGGCAACAGTAAAGGAGTGTAAAGTAACTATCGTTGTATCTAATTTGCAAATCAGGTTGCTTGTTAATGAAGTGTCATCATTGTTCTAATTATTCTAATGACTAAGTTTTTAACTTGGTTGGGTTGCATAGGCTTGTGGAATAAAAAAACGATGGCATGTCACCAAGTATGCAGTGGAGCTACCACATTTATCTGCTCGCTTCTGATGAAACTTTTCTAAAATGTGTTCAACTTCATTTTGAGGCTAGTAAGATAATGAACAAAGGTTCTTGCACTACTATGGATTCTAGCTCAGTAACCTTGAACTCTGTTCATTTTATCAATGCCGGTCTTATTACACTCAATGGTTTTCTTTCTTTCACACTTTGTTTTTGGGCCAAGTGGAGTTGTTGACACGTTGATACTGTAGGTGATCCCACTTTGACATGCTGCGAATGTTCAAACCTTTGCATCCAATTGGTTTATGCTATTGTTTTTCTAGCTGTTCTGTAGGAACACACTTTCTAGCTGTTGTCTGGTAGTCAATGAGATTTTCTTAGAACCAGGATATTGGCAACAGTATATATGAGTCGACGGCTTACCCATCCCCTTAACCATGACAAATAAATTTTCAACCAAGATTATAAAAAATAAATAATAAAAAGCGATAGACACTGAACGTAGTCCTTAGCCTTATACACCTTGGTAATATTTTTTAAGAAAAAAGTCACAAAACTATGTTCTTTTGTGTTCCAATGTGCAACAAATCTATGGTTCTTCGGGTTTTAGAGTATAATGATAATATTATAAAGTCTTATGAAAAATAAATAAAAATAACATAAAGATTTTAACGTAAACGTTAAATACAAGATGCTTCCAACAACGTCAAATCTTGTATATAAAATATGTATTTAATATTTTCATTTGTCCTCCATGAAAGATTAGTATATAATTTAAAGCTTGTGCAAATAAGAGCATTAACCGGTTTACAACTTAGTTACATTTTTTAGTTGGCTTTGATCTCAAAAGCATAATTGAAATCAAATAAAAATATTAGGAGCTTCTCATTTTTTCTCTCAACCCATCTCTCTCTTTCTATCAAGATAATTAAGCAATATTTTTAGAGTGATAATTTACTCATAAGGCACAATCAACTTTAACCAAATCACCAATCCATTTAATCTCTTCGCGGTAGTTTTGTTATTTAATTTTCTATTAGCTCTTGCAGTGAATTCAAATAGTAAATTATTTTTCATATATTTATTGGTGAGGAGGACATGTCTAAATTGTGATTCAAATTCGCACAATAAAAATAATAAATAATATGAAGTGATCAATAAAAAATTCATTTAGCATTGAAAATGAATTTTTTCAAGAAAAAAATTTGCATTCGAAATATATATATATATATATATACAAAATACCTTAGAAAAAATTTTTACATATACATATTTTTTTATTATTTATAATTTAGATATTCCTTTCCTCCTCTAAATATAGTCTTCTCGTAACGCCACAATGATGCGCCTTTACTACTTTTCTTCTAGTGGGTTTTGGGTCCGCCCGGGAGCGACGCCGATGGAGACGCCATACGTCTCCACCGTCGATCATCCCTAGAATCGACGGTGAAGACGCACGGCGTCTCCATCGGCGTCGCTCCCGGGCGGACCCAAAATTTTTTCTTTTCTTCCTCTCCACTCTCCCTCCCACTCCCCCCATCGCCCAAAGCTCCCTCTTTTCCCGGCAAGAGCGCAGCCATCGTCTCGGTGATAACCCAGCTGGTGGAAGAGGGCGGCGCCGCCGGTGTCGTCCCCAGTGGCGTCGCTGACGGCGCTGGGGGAGGAGGATGTGGAGGTGGAAGAGGGCGGGTTGAAGTTCACTTGACGTATCACTGGTTTCGTTGGTCGAGGACTTGGGGATCCCAAACTGACCACGCCGTTCCGGCTGCTAGGGAGGGAGGCTGTGCTCTGGAAGGATCCAAAGTCTGTCTAGTTGTTGTTAATCTACATACTATTAGAAAAAGAACATCTAGCATGGTTCGATCTGCTTATGATATATGGGTTAGAAGTGCTATTGATTTTTGAGTATGGCATCCTTTGATTTATCTAGAAACTCTGATGAACAACCTGCCTTAGTATTTGTAATGGATCATGAAGCTTATCATGACAGGTTAGCTTCGGCAAGAAACGCTGTGTTCCCTTTAGCTTTTTCAACTTTTTGTGCCTCCAGTTCTTGTTAGTAACGTTGAGGTTTATATATTGGTTTTCTTCCATGTTTTCTAACCCTTATTTGCTCCTTTGAAGGGTAGAGATTGACACAAAGCTTCCCACAGTGAGAGAACAAAAGTGGAAAATATGGATATGTTCTTTCAATATTCCAATCGGTTCGCCGTATTTTTGAGCCAAGTTCGAGTTGAACAAATATTTATATTTGATTTGTGCTCGACTTATAAAATCATAATTTTTTTAATAATATATAAGTTTAAAATGACCACAATAATATTGATGAGGCAAATCGAATCAATTATTTTTTCAAATTTAAATATATTGAGCACGAATTTTAAGCCATGCTGAGCAGATTACTCTTTAGCTCAAGTTTTGTTCATTATTTAACGAGTTATTCGTTTTTGAACGAGTATTTTTTTGAACATAAAATTAACAAGTACGAGTTCAAATCGAATTGAACCAAACATAAAATATTTACGAACGGGTTTGACTTATTTATACCCCGTACCTAAGTGGTACGAACGCCGGGGATCAAACAAGGTTTATTAAGATTTCTTATTTTATTATACACAGATTTTAAATTGTTTTGTTCCGTTAAATAATTTTAAGTCAAACGGTTAAAAGGAGTTCCCCTTCTTCCCTTCCAACCCACTTCGCCCCACCGCCCGTGGACTGCCGCGGCCGCCTCCTTCGCTGGCAACCGCCTTTCTTCGCCCGTCGAGGCAAGTTCATAAATTTTGGTTGAATTGTTTGATTCGTGGGTGGAAAGTTTCCATCTTTGCGGTTGCAATTTCGGGGATTTGGTTTGGTGTGATTGATCGTTTTTTTGATAGGTTTATGGAAAGAGTGATTATGTTCACGGTGTTTGTAATTTGATAAGAATCATATGGTTGTGTGTTTGCGCTTGCAGGAAATTTTGAAGTTGTTGTTTAAGGTAGTATCTTGTTTGTAGTTGGAGTTTGTTTGATTTGTTAGTTGAAAGTATGAGTCTTCTTATTATTTATAACTCAGACAAAGCTTCACTCCTCTTCTCCCGCAATCATGGCAGCTTCACTACAAGCCTTCATAACGCCACAATCATGGCAGCTTCACTCCCCTTCTCCCTCTCCACTCTCCCTCACACGCCCCTCCACCACCCAAAGCTCCCTCTTTTCCCGCCAAGACCCCTCCTTTCCGGCTGCAGCCGTCGTGCCGGCAAGAACGCAGCTCCGGTCTTGCGTGTGGCGGCGCCGCCGGTGTCATCCCCGATGGCGGTGCCAGAGGAAGAAGATGTGGAAATCGAGAACGGTGGGTCGAAGTTCATTTGGAGGGATTACTGGTACCCGGTTTCATTGGTGGAGGACTTGGATCCCAAGCTGCCCACGTCGTTCCAGCTGTTGGGGAGGGAGATTGTGCTGTGGAAGGATCCGAAGTCTGGTGACTGGGTTGCCTTTGATGACAAGTGCCCCCACCGGCTAGCTCCTCTCTCTGTAAGTGCTTTGATTTTATATGGAATCAATTTTTTTTTTAAAAGTTATTCTTTGAAAGTTCTGTTTTTGAAGAGCTTGTGTTCTTCATTGATTGGGTCTGTTGTTTGCGATATTTGTCGATAGGCTGTAGTTTTACTGTTTTTGTAGAGAGTTTGAATGTTTATGTTGATGTAGCCATCCATTTTAACACTCTTTTGCTTTTGTATATTAGGATTTTAAGTATTTGTTTGTCATAACATAAGTCAAGTCAATACAAATTGCCAAAATCATAATATTGTTGAATGACAATAAAAAATAAAAGACAAGAACTCCATATGGGGTACAGGATAGTTATATCCTCGTCAAGAAGTTAAAGATGGCTTGATCCTCACAAAGTGGCAATGATAATAATTTCTACGTCTAATTTACTAACCAAAATGTATAGTAAGTATGTTCCTATTATATGGTTAATACATATAAAATAATACTAGGTCAATTTATATATTCGTATTCTAACTGCTACAACCTTTTGATTTAGTAGTTTACACTCCATCTCAGAAATAGTTTGCTGTATTGAACCTTGATTAAATGCTGTTTGTACAAAAGTTAAGTCGTATTTTCATCCATTAGTGGAATTTTCATCCATTAGTGGAAGATGTCAGTTCCACTTTTTGTCAAGTAATATGGCAATGAACCTTGTTTGTGTAGGAAGGGAGGATTGGTGAAGATGGTTGTCTTCAGTGTTCCTATCATGGGTGGTCTTTCAATGGGGAAGGATCATGTACAAGGATACCACAGGCAGCAGAATCGGGGCCTGAAGCAAAAGCAGTTAAATCATCTCGTGCATGCGCCACAAGGCTTCCGACATTGGTATCACAGGGATTATTATTTGTTTGGCCCGATGAAAAGGGATGGGAGAAAGCCTTATCATCAAAACCTCCAATGTAAGTTGACTAAAATATAATGAAAAAAATATCCGGCCGTGGTTTCTCGAATGAGCTTGGCGGAAATACCAAAACAAAATGGTTTTCCCCTTCTTGGATGTTAATGTAAATAAATAAATTCCTAAAGAATATTATTGAATAGGTGGTGGTCTATTTTCATTCTTCTTAAGAATGTTGTGTTCATGGCTAAGCTTCTTTCTTTTGGGGTTAGGTTACCCAGTGACTTTGACGATCCTGAGTTTTCAACGGTGACTATCCAACGGGATTTGTTTTATGGTTATGATACACTCATGGAAAATGTATCAGATCCTTCTCACATTGACTTTGCACACCACAAGGTATGGTGTACAAGTGGGTTGTTTAAGACATTCCTACATTAGCTAGATTAGAACTTGCCTTTTTTTCTAAAAAATTCTGGCAAATGTGTTTTGACTCTAAGCTAATATATGTTGACGTATAGGATTCATGCTTCTTAGTACCCATCATGCTCTTTTATCCTGTGATGCATCCCTATAAAAGTATTTTCCGATTTTTATTTTCTTCTTTTTTTTGTATGTACAGGTCACGGGAAGAAGAGATCGGGCAAAGCCACTTCCTTTTAAGGTAGAGTCAAGCGGACCTTGGGGCTTTGCTGGCTCAAATGATGGGAGTCCCAGAATAAGTGCAAAGTTTATTGCACCCTGCTATTATATAAATAAGTGAGTATGAAGTAAAATTTTTTCCATCTTAATTTTTTTTTCCTTTAAAGACTTTTCCGGTAGATTGGAATATTTTAACTACCCAGACAATATGCTATAATGTTTTCTGTGCAATGTAATTACGCTGAATTTACTCTTCAATACTCAATGCAGATCTATCTATTTACTATTAGAAAAAGAACATCTAGCATGGTTCGATCTGCTTACGCTATATGGATTAGAAGTGCTATTGATTTTTTAGTTTGGCATCCTTTGATTTATCTAGAAAATCTGATGAACGCCCTGCCTTAGTATTTGTAATGGATCATGACGCTCATCATGACTGGTTTGCTTTAGCAATAAACGCAGTGTTCCCTTTAGCTTTTTCAACTTTTTGTGCCTCTAGTTCTTCTTAGTAATGTTAAGGTTTATATTGGTTTTCTTCCAAGATTTCTAACCCCTATTTGCTCTTTTGAAGGGTAGAGATTGACACAAAGCTTCCCATAGTGGGAGAACAAACGTGGAAAATATGGATATGTTCTTTCAATATTCCAATGGCTCCAGGGAAGACACGTTCAATTGTCTGTAGTGCAAGGAATTTTTTCAGTTTACAATGCCGGGACCTGCATGGTGGCAGGTGAGTGCATCTTTTCTTACTTTCCCTTGTTTGGACACAAGGATAATGCTGTGATTTCATCAATTGGCTGCATGTTTGTTGATTTAGTACAATTTTTTTTATTGCCTTGTAACTTTGTAGTTATTATATCAATTTGCCTTTATACTGGTCAGTTGCGAGGAAACATGTAGGCTTATTTCAATTTACTTTTTATACAGCTGGTGCCTAGGTGGCATGAACATTGGACATCAAACAAGGTTTATGATGGGGATATGATTGTTCTTCAAGGGCAAGAGAAAATATTTCTTTCCCAATCTAAAGATGTTGATGTCAACAAACAGTATACAAAACTCACATTCACTCCTACACAAGCCGATAGGTTTGTCTTGGCATTTAGAAATTGGTTGAGAAAACATGGAAATAGTGAACCAGATTGGTTTGGACAATCTTCTGAACAGCCACTTCCATCAACAATTTTTTCCAAACAGAAGGTATGTGTATATTTACATTTTCAATTTGTCATGTAAATCACACAAGACTGCAATCAGTATGGCTTACCACTCGAATTGACCAACAAAAACTTCATACAGATGTTAGATAGGTACGAGCAGCATACCCTCAAATGTTCTTCTTGCAAAGGGGCATATAATGCTTTTCAGACATGGCAAAAGCTTCTAATGAGTGCTACAGTGTTTTTTTGCGCCACGGCTGGTATTCCGTCGGAGTTAATGTTGCGATTGTTGATAGGTGGAGCTGCTATCGTGTGTGCTATTGTGGCCTATGCCATATATAATTGGCAGAAGAATTTTGTCTACATTGATTATGTGCATGCAGAGATAGATTAAAGAAGGTATTTGCTCTTTCTACATCGTCAGTAAATATTTGTATATTTTTGTAGAAAATACTATAACTCGAAACACTTAATCTTGTACTTATATGATAGAGAAGTGCAAATGGTTATTTTAGTAGAAAGAAAATATAATAGAGATACCAACATATTATAAAGTTTGATCTGATTGTCTTAAATTGTTCTTACGAGGTGCTGGAAAGCATTGGATACTGAACTCCGTATATCCAGAGGCATTTTTCTTGATGATAAATAAATGAAATTAGTATGGGCAACACAATCTGATTCACATCTATTATTGAAAATTGTGAATCTAAACATGTATTTATAGCTTATGTTTTCAAAAGAACTAATTTTGTGTCTCATATATATACCATATAACAAAATCACTAATACTCGTGTAAAAGAAAGTAGAGATAATCTGTAGAGAAGCTGTTGCATTCCTGCTAGTTGAGGTTGGGGAGATGGAAGATTAATTTTCTGTTCTTGATGTGTATGATTTGATCTTGGATCCACATGAGTCTTGTTTGTGACCGTTGTACCTTCCTCTTCACCTTTCAATTCCAGTTGCGCAACGCCCAAATCGTCCGGCAAAGGAGGTATCTCCCCCTCTTCGTATTTATATTCATCACCATTAGTAACTAACCCTAAGAAGCCATAAGTGCTGCCAGGTGATGATCTTAGCCCGCTCTTCTCAACTTCGCCCTTCACTATTGAGTTGCAATTAAGAGGGCCCTGCCTAAGGGCTGGCCGGAAGAGAACCCCTATATAGGGTTGTTAATTGAGCGAGTCAGTTCGTGAATATTTAACATTTGATTCGGCTTGACTCGACTCGACTCGAAACTCGACATTTAAATGTTCGACTCGAACTTGAATCTTATAAGCCGAGCTTGAGCAAGGTCGTGTTTGACTCGACTCGATTCGGTTATAACTCGAACTCGACTCGTAGTTCGATTCGAACTCGACTTATAAAATAATATAAGAATATAATTTTTATATTATATTATATATATATATATATATAATATAATAACAAAGAATGAGATAGTTGAGATGATAAGCATTCAAGTTAATGACTTCAAGGTTATGTATACCGGCCTTCGCCTCACGGTCTCTGCTAAGTTCTCGGAGAATAAGATGCCCTGAAAGTGCCGGGTGACGGGTCGAGATTATAGGTCCGCTCTACCCGAATATTAGACCCGTTTATCTTCCATTCCACTATCTGACTCCCACACTCTCTCTCGGCTTCGGACGTCGATGGCGTCGCAGTTGTGCGCGGCGGCGGCGAGAAGGCTCTTTGCGGCGGCGGGGCGACCGCCGGCTGTGTCGGCGGCGTCGACGACGTCGGCGCCGGTGTTGTGCGGGAGGGGGGACAAGAAGACGCGGCGGGGAAAACGGTTCAAGGGCTCGTACGGCAACGCCCGGCCGAAGAAGGAGAAGAAGGTGGAGCGGATCAAGGACAAGGTGGAGGTGCCCAGGTCCACCCCTTGGCCTCTCCCTTTCAAGCTCATCTGATCAAAGTCTCTGCCTTTTTCGTCTTTCCGATCTCCATACCCAAAGGTCTTGACCTCTTCTGCATGTCTTGGCTAGTAGTTGTATTGACGTGATCGGCAGGGAATGTGTGGTGTTATTAATGGATTTGTGCGGCAATTTTATGTTTATTGAATGGTGCTTGTGGTATGGAAGTATGAGCTTGTGGATTGCAGGTTTATTGTTTGATGTTATGCTCGTGAGCTGCTGATTTGGTAGGCTAAGCGTTGTGTGGTTCATGTGATGATGCTTGTGCTTTATAGCATTCATTTGGTTTGTTTATGTCACTTAATTATGATTATTACCGGGTCCAAGATCAATGAGTAGGAAGGTGTTTATGTAGTTTATAAGAAAACTAGCATTGTGGACAGATTGAAGGAAGGTTTTAGTTATCTCAGCATTGTCCACAATGGGGTCCTCTTTAGTCTTGATATGGATGAATTCGATTAGGATCATTTGCATAATTAGAAAAGCAGCATTGTGCATAGAGGAAAGGTAGGTTTTAGTTATCCTTGCCTTGTGCACAAGGGGGTCCTCTTTAGTCTTGGCATGGATGAATTTGATGAAGATCGGGGATTGTTACACCTTTAGTTCTAAAAAATACCTTTTTCGCTCGGTGAATGGAACAGAAGAAACGTAAAAGTTTCTAACACGAGATTAAGGTTTCTCTAGCTGTGGTCTTGAAACTATTTTCCACAACTGTAGCAAGGTTATAATCTGTGTAAAAACTACTAAAACTGCCCTTGTTGATGAATGAAAAACACCTGGTAGAATTTAGAATGTCATGACTTGGAAGTATTATATTAATATGTAATAATTTGTCAAGCAGTTTCATTTGTTTCTGTCTTACTTAGCATATTAGAGATATCAAGAAGATACTCAAAATTTGGATAGCAGAGGTGAATTAAGATGTGAACATTTTGTTAACCTATGATACATTTTGCTGTTGAACCTCGTATTTTTTAGCTGTTGTGACTTGCAAACCACTTTTTTCATTGTCTTAACCCTATCTTTTGAGCATTATCGTTGTGGCTTGATCAGAACCTCTTTCGATCTTTCGATTGCTATCCTCCGAATAATTGTATAACAAAGCGGGCCAAGTTTATAGGGATGGTGAGAAATGTAGGATTCAAAGTAGCATAATTAATGTTTTTATGAATAGGGGATCTATGAGCCAGAAAGCCCTAGCACAGCTGCCAATTAGCAACAGTGGCATCTCTCAGAGTCCCGCCTTGGTTTAACCTGTTGGTTAAGGTCATATCTCCATTTTAGGTCTTGAATTCGATCACTAATTGCATCCCTTGGTGGCCAGGCAGCAGTAAAGGACTGAAAAGAAATTGTCATTGTATCTAATTTACAAATCAGGTTCCTTGTTAATGAAGTGTCATCATTGTTCTAATTATTCTGATAACTAACTTTTAACCTGGTTGAGTTGCATAGGCTTTTGAAAGAAAAAAACGATGGCATGTCACCAAGTATGCATTGGAGCAACCACACTTATCTGCCTGCTTCTATTGAAACTTTTCTAAAATGGGTTCAACTTCATTTTGAGGCTCGTAAGATAACGAACGTAGGTTCTTGAACTACTAGTGGATTCTAGCTCCATTTTAGCAATGTAGTTCTTATTACACTCGTTAGTTTTCTTTATTTCACACTTCGTTTTTGGGCCGAGTGGACTTGTTGACAAGTTGATACAGTAGGTGATCCACTATGACGCATTGCGAATGTTCGAACCTTTGCATTCAATTAATTTACGCCACTTAGCATCTACTCGTCTTTTTAGCTATTTCTGGAGGAACTAACTCAAGCATAGTTACAATAATTGGAATTGGATGTTGGATCAGATTGGAAGGGAGTCATTAAATCGAACCGATTCATCAAAAATCAGATAAGAATCGGACCGATTTATAAAAATCGGATAAGAATCAGACTGATTTATAAAAAATTAGATAAGAATTGGTTCGCTTGAATTGGTCAAAATCTGTGTGTTATTAATTATATAACATGTCATTTTGATGTCATAGTGTGTATTATATTTTATAGTATTTTTTTTAATATTTTTTGGTTTTTTTTAAAATTATTTAAAATTAATTATTATTTTTGACACGAGTTGGAATCGAGTCCATGGAAATGCCACCGACTATTTATTTTCCTCTAATTCTCTCTCCTCGATCACCGACGTACCGCCCCTCCTTTACTCCAATAGATGATGCCTCCGACTGTCGTGCCGCTGCCGATTAAAGGGAAAAGAGTGACATTCATTGCTGATCAGGGGATATTCTGGTTTAAGATTCATGTCTCTACATCGTTTTGGGACAAGTTGGAAGAAGAAGAAAACGCATTTCTTGAGCGCAGCGCAAATGTGGGATATTACATTTTACATTGTATAGTTAGGCGTGAATTGAATCAACATATCTCCACTAAATGACTAAATGACTTAGTAAGCTACCATCACCACTGTTTTATGGTATTCTTGAAACCGGACTAAATATGGGGAGCAAAATTTGCTAAAGAAAGATATGTGGATGAAGTTTACTTACTATCTACCTAAAGCCCCCATCCTCCCCACATTACCAAACAAATCCCAGTCAAATTATCACGTCCACCCAACATTCCGAAGCTTTCTTTGATCCAATACCTCTTCCCTACTTGAATTCTATATAAACCCATGTCCCCCTACAATCAAAATTTGCATCACATTCTGATTAAAAACCTGCATTACCAAAGTTATAATACATAGAGATCAAGAACATGACCGGGAACAAGGTGGTCGCCGTCTTCTTCATCGTCGCCTTGGCATTGGCCGCGCCGGTGATGGAGGTGAGGGCCGGCGATCCATGCGTGGATGGCTGCTTGCCGTCCTGCCTACCGTTGGAGGGAGCCACCGTAGACGATTGCACCAAGGCATGCGAAAATGGCTGCAAGGAAGTCTACGGACGTAATAAACCTTGATTTGTATGAGATTGAAGCTGGTGATCTTAATGTATAGTTTGAAAGCTTTTTTATTTTGTTTGTTGCTGATTGATGACTATAATGTGTTTTTATTAGGTTCTTGTCTATTTAGTCTAATCTACATTTCATTGTATTTAGACTAATTACACTTTAATTAGTATGGGAAACTGCTTAAAGCTTAATGGGATTCTTTGAGTTAATCTGAAGTTGCCAGTAACATATAACTTTTGTACTCTAAAATATTATTATTTTTATATATAATAACCTAAATATTAAAATTATTTTAAACCAATTGTATCACATTAAACATCCCAAAATAAATAACAAATAAATCACATAACTTGATAATAATTTATAGAAAAATAGATTTTCATTTTTCATGAATCCATTTTGCTTAATTTGTTTCTCGATGTTCTGAACCAAAATTTAACACTCAAAGGTGCTGCTTTTTAAGGTATCGGAGATTCAATTGGCCGAGTATGTCCGGAAGCACAAGAGAACATTCTTTTGATGATATTATTACCGGCATTCGATACTGGCTCAGAACCCAATACACGGATTAAGGAAATCTATATTGCTTATAAAAAATAACCAACACATGTCACGTTTTTCTTCATTAAATAACTAGATATGTTACATTATTATTCAATATTTCATAAAAAATTTTAAAAAATATTAATCAATCATATTATTATTGAAAAGATTAATTTAACGAGAAGACTCTCTATTTAAAGTTCTAAATTTACCATATGGAAAAATATAATTTAGCGACAAATTTAATACATTTAAGAGTAGACTTGAATCCCTTTAAATAATAATTTGAAATTATTTTTTAAGTAGGATCATATTTTACGTTGATTGAGAGTGCAACAAATTAACATTCTTAATAATAAACAATTTACAAATAATTATCATTAAAAATCAACTTTTATATGCGATTTGTATACATTGCAGTTAAGTGATTAGCGGCCCATTAATTTAATTAAATTCTATTTTTTCCATGAATAGAATGAATTATAAGCAATCCATCAATTCCAGACATCTCCTGGCGGGGCCCACAACAACTCCGCCAACTTCTCGAAGCGCCAACGCACCGCGCGGAGTCGCGCTGTGCCACGTAGGCCTAAACCCCACGCGTCCTCTCCCCATTGGCTCCGACGTTCCCGGCCACGTCATCGTCTTCCTCGTACCCCGCTTCCCGCTCTCCCTCCCCAAATCGTACAAAACCCTAGATCGGCCGTGGCCGATCTTAACCCCAATCCTCCCTTTGATTCGAGAAAGATGCGATCTTTATCCAAATTGGTGCCGGCGTTGCTGTTGATCGCCGCCGTCGCCGGAATCGCTGCCGGAGCCGCCGTGTCGAGCATAGATCTCGGGTCGGAATGGGAGAAGGTGGCGGTGGTGAACCTCAAGCCCGGGCAGCCGCCGATTACGGTGGCGATCAACGAGATGTCGAAGCGGAAGTCGCCGGCGCTGGTCGGGTTCCACGCCGGCGGCCGGCTGCTCGGCGAGGATGCCGCCGGGATCGTCGCGAGGTACCCGGAGAAGGTGTTCGCTCAGGTGCGGGAGATGGTCGGGCGGCCGGTGGGGTACGTGCGGGAACTGGTGGAGGCGTTGTATCTGCCGTATGATGTGGTGGAGGACGGGCGGGGCGGGGCGGGGGTGCGGATCGACGATGGGGCGACGGTGTATACGGCCGAGGAGCTGGCGGCGATGGTGCTCGGTTACGGGCTGCGGCTGGCGGAGTTCCACTCGAAGGTGCCGGTGAAGGATGCGGTGGTGACGGTGCCGCCCTACTTCGGGCAGGCCGAGCGGCGGGGTTGTTGCAGGCGGCACTGTTAGCCAGGGTCAATGTGCTGGCGCTGATCAACGAGCACTCCGGCGCTGCGATGCAGTATGGGATCGGCAAGGATTTCTCGAACGAATCGCGGTATGTTGTGTTTTACGACATGGGATCGAGCAGCACGTATGCGGCATTGGTGTATTTCTCGGCTTATCCGACCAAAGAGTCGGGGAAGACGGTTATGGTTAACCAATTCCAGGTAAGGATGATCTATAATGCACTTTTTTGGTTGAATTTTGTTCTTTATAATATAAAAGGTTATGCATTCAACCAATTTGGTAATCATAGTTACTTATTCAGTGATTAAGATCATAGTTTGTAGTTATGGATGCATTAGAAAGTGTGTCTATTTAGCAATTTCATTGGGATTTATCTTGGGGATTATGAGTCGGGAATTTGATTGTTTATAAAAGTATTGATGTGGGTGTTTTTATTGGTGGAAGGTCAAGGATGTGAGATGGAACAGTAGGCTTGGTGGTCAGGATATGGAACTGTGTTTGGTTGAATATTTTGCGGATGAGTTTAATAAGCAAGTCGGGAATGGGGTGGATGTGAGGAAATCTCCAAAAGCTATGGCCAAATTGAAGAAACAGGTTAAAAGGACTAAAGAAATCTTAAGTGCCAATACAGCTGCTCCAGTTTCGGTTGAGTCCATTTATGATGACCGAGATTTCAGGTAGCAAATTATATTTCTTTCTCTTTTGTTTCCGTTTGGATGATAATCATTGTTATTTGCATCGTTTTTTTGCATAAACTGGAGTTTTCAAGGAATCAAAAACACTCATCTGCTAGCCCCTCTAGATGTATTATTTGATTTATTTCGCTATACTTATGAATTGATTGTTAAGAGGTATTCCTACAACTGACAGAATCGATTAGCATAAGTGTATTTAGTGATCCGTCCCTGCAAAATAACTAGTGTTTTTAGCATGTTTATCGTTTCTGTTTCAATTTATATCTGGCTTCTGTTTTTTGTAGTTATGACATCTTTGCTTGATTCGATACCTTGTTTATTTTATTGTTTTCTGTTAATTGTTCTCAGCAAATAATGTTGATGTTATTCATCATTTAACTAGATATGTTTAATCGAAATGTTTTTTGAAATGGTAGTTTACAATTACTATCTTTAATTAGATTGCTATATTGTTTATTGTGGTCTTAGGTGATCATTTTAATTAAGCTTTCCCATGTTCTTATTTAGCTTACAATCTATGTATAATGATGTGACCTGTAATTCCTGTAGGAGTTCCATCACTCGCGAAAAGTTTGAAGAACTTTGTGCAGATCTTTGGGAGCAAGCACTTGTCCCTATAAAAGAAGTGCTTCACCATGCTAGTTTAAAGGTGGATGAACTTTATGCTGTCGAGCTTATTGGTGGAGCCACTCGTGTTCCAAAACTGCAGGTATTTTGCCATTTATTCATTTTTGTTGATAAGAAAAAGAAAAGAGTGGGGGTGTGCATAGAGAACAATAGGGCACTGGGTGCCTGTTAAAATCTAGCATGTTTATTAATTATAGTTTGATAATATCAAACTGAGCTATGTATCCAAATTGATTCCTGTAGCCTCCAAATATTGTCGACAATAACAAAATGGCTTAGTATATAACTTCTATTTCCTGATAGGTAGATTTTTGTAATTTGCTAATCATGCATTAGTAGGATTTTTTTGTAGAATCTAATAGAGTTTCTCGCTGAAATGTTATGCCTTTGGTATCATAGTTTATTTTGTAAGGTTCTTTTCCTACTGCTAGTGACATTTCTAGCTCTAATTCTACCTACATTGCAAAGTTCATTGCTTCTTCATTGTTCTATTGTTGTCCTTTTTCAACTCTTGTGATGAAAATCATTTGCCAGTTTGGTGTGATCTAGGATGACTTCTATAAACAAGGCGTCAATTTAAATTTTTTTTTTTTTGAAGTCCTTATTTTCACTTTATGGCCTTATCTAGAACTTTCCTAGAAAGCAGGTCTAAGATCAGGTGTGTATTTATTTTGTGATCATAAGTTTATCTGTTTCATATTCACATCTCTGAATACAGATCAGACATACTGCATTGTGAAGTATGTATTGGAAGAGGTTTTTAATTGAGAAATTGAGGGAATATTTTTCCGTGTTTTTGTTTGTTTTTTTATTTCATTTTATTTTTAAATTTTTTTTGGTTTGGGTTTAGTGATCTTTCACCTTGTATTCAAGAAAATTTTCAGTGTAAATGACTTTCGATGTATATGTTATGTTTCTATTTTTGTTTGATTTGACAATTTATTACAGGCAAGGCTCCAGGAGTTTCTTGGAAGGAAGGATCTTGACAAGCACCTTGATGCTGATGAAGCTATCGTTCTTGGTGCAGCACTTCATGCAGCAAATTTGAGTGATGGGATTAAACTCAATCGTAAGCTGGGTATGATTGACGGTTCTACTTATGGGATTGTGGTTGAATTTGAGGGACCTGATTTCATAAAAGATGAGCATTCTAGCCAGCTGCTTGTACCGCGGATGAAGAAAGTTCCAACTAAGGTGACGACGACATTAGTCTCTGCTATCATGGAGAAAGGAGATACATTTCTGCTTGTGCTGATTTTTTTTTTAATCTCATTTTGATAGATGTTTAGGTCCATTCAACATGATAAGGATTTTGAAGTTTTCCTTAACTACGAAAGTCCAACTGACTTGCCTCCGGGAGTGTCATCTGTGAATTTTGCCAAATATGGCGTATCTGGTTTAGGAGATGCCAGTGCTAAGTAAGCTGTTAATGCCTGTTCATTCTGTTCTTCGATCTCTATATATGTGGCAGCCAAATTGCATTTTTAATTACTTAGGTCTGTCTAATTGGAACACGTTTTTTCTTTGTTAGGTACTCTTCTCGCAATCTTTCTTCACCAGTTAAAGCAAACCTTCACTTCTCCCAGAGTAGAAGTGGGGTAGTTTCTCTTGATAGAGCTGAAGCAGTTATTGAGATTACAGAATGGGTAGAGGTTCCTGTTAAAAATTTGACGGCAGAGAATTCTACAACTTCCACGCCTAACGTAACACTTGAAGCGGGCCCAGAAAATACTACAAATACAGGGGAAGAGACTATAAACAAAGACAGTGGGTTGAATGGGGCAGCTAACTCTACTGTTGAAAAACCAAATAATGAAGGCATTGTGATGGAAAAGAAATTAAAGAAGAGAACATTCCGCGTCCCATTGAAGGTCGTGGTTTTATTACCTTCTTAAGACATAAGATATTTGTTGTTGTTGGCCTTATTGGACATGTTTTTTGTACTTTTTGTTAACTGTAGATAGTGGACAAGACAGAAGGCCCTGGTTCACCTTTGTCTAAAGAATCTTTTCTAGATGCTAGTAAAAGATTAGAGGACCTTGATAAAAAGGACAAAGAGAGAAGAAGAACGGCAGAGTTGAAAAATGACCTTGAAGCATACATATATTCTACTAAAGAAAAGGTTGGTAGACTCAATGAAATCTCATTTTTCTTCATGTAATCACCAGGTTTGATTTTCCTTTTTTCCCCCAAAGCAGGTTTGAGTTTCCTTGTTCCTGAATATTTCTGAAAGATGGAGACTTGCATTAATATAGTTCCTGCTAAGTTTTTCTCTTGCTAATTGTTTTTTATGCATCAGCTCGAAGCTTCTGAAGATATTCAATCTGTCTCAACAGAGCAGGAGCGTCGGTCTTTTATGGAGAAGTTGGATGAGGTAAGCTTGTCTTGTTACATTCTTAATGCAAAAGTATTAATTTCCTTGCTATATATGTTGATTTTATAATCTAAACTTTAATTGTGCAATTATCTTCTGGACTATTTTTACATTTCAGGTTCAAGACTGGCTATATATGGATGGAGAGGATGCATCTGCCAGCGAATTTGAACAGCGACTTGATTCTCTGAAAGCTATTGGTGATCCAATATTTTTCAGGTAGTTATGATCCTGTCAAGTTTCAATAAGTTTCTGTTGATCATGTCTCATTTGCGGGGATGCTTTGTTCAGATTCAGCGAATTGACTGCAAGGCCAGCTGCATCCGAAGCAGCTAGAAGATTCCTTGACGAGCTGAAAGAGGTAAACAAATATGTCATGAATATGATCTTAGTTCAGATTAAGTCTGGTTGGACTGTTTGTGTGCATGCTTCATAGGTTTTTAGGGTATGCCTTTTGCTATGAAATACTTAGAAGTTGAGTGGCATCCTTATTTAGGAAAAAAAATTATATATGTCAGTGATTGTTTAGTACAGTGCCTTCTAATTATATCCTTTGTTTAGATTGTTAGTGATTGGGAAAAGAAGAAACCGTGGCTTCCAAAATCTAGAGTTGATGAGGTATTACCATATTTTTCTAGTATGCTTTATGCTTCTATCAATCGCTTGGAAATATTACATGGTCTCTTTATTACTGTTTTCTCACTGAAGCAACAATCAGCAATGATGTAGTTTTTTCATCAGCAAGGTAACAAGAATAACTATTATATATTTTTCTAGTATGCTTTATGCTTCTATCAATCGCTTGGAAATATTACATGGTCTCTTTATTACTGTGTTCTCACTGAAGCAACAATCAGCAATGATGTAGTTTTTTCATCAGCAAGGTAACAAGAATAACTATGATTTATTTTTGTTTTAGGTTGTGGCTGATGCAGACAAGCTTAAACTTTGGTTAGATGTAAAGGAATCACTTCAAAAAACGTATGTTACTTTTTTTGCATCTAAGATGTACATGGGTGTTTCTTTTTTACTGTTATTGTTGTTGTTATTATTATTAGTAATAGTATTATTTTTTGCTATAATGATGAAAGAACTTTGGTTGCATAAAAGGAAGGACATTATTATATTTTTTTGTCCCCATTTGTTTTAATTACTAATAATGATGAAAGAAGTTTTTTGTCATTGAACCTTATCCCACCAGCTAGTCTAGGGCATGGTGATATGTGATAGGGACTATATTGCTTAGAATATATTTATACATTTCATAATAATTCATTTTTTAATTATTATAACACCATCATTACATTGCCGGTCCCAACCTCTAAGAAAGAAGGTTGACATCATGAAGGGCATCTAGCCATCTAAAACCTTCCACTTCTTTAATCGCATGGATCCTAGATTAAAATCCATACTGCAACCTCTTGTTGGGACAAGTTGGAAGAAAAAGCCGGGGAAGAAATATTTGATCGTTCTGTCATAGCCTCTATTTTCTTTGCACCATTTGATGTTTTGCAACATAGCCTTTCAAGGTTATGCTCTTGTTTTTAATTTAGTAGAGGAAGATTTTTGCTTTTTTTGTGCGTCAAATATTGTGTGTGATGTTCTATAATATTTTCTTTGGTCAGGATTTCTCCGTCCAAAACTCCTGCTTTCACCTCGGAAGAGACCTACAGTAAATTACTTGATATTCAAGACGAGGTAAATTTATATTTTTTTGGTTGCCGTAAGAGATACCTTCAAACTGGACCGTGGTTTCTTACTTACTAAGCGTATCCAACTTCCATAACTGGGATACCTTCAAACTGGACCGTGGTTTCTTACTTACTAAGCGTATCCAACTTCCATAACTGGGTTATTGGCCAACGTTATGTAGGTTGCAAGGGTGAATAGAATTCCTAAGCCCAAGCCTAAAGTTGAGAAACCTCCAAAAGGGGAGAATGCTACTGCTTCTAACACCACTGATAGTGATTCTCCTCAACCCGAACAATCCACGACGGACCCAGAAAGTTCGCAGAGTTCAGATGAAGATTCTGTCGAGACCACCCATGATGAACTGTAGTACAAGTTGCACGAGTTTTCTGGGTTAATGAATCCTCGTTGAGGAACTACATTGCAGAAGGCAGGTGCTGGAATCATATACAGATGATGAAAGTTTCTACAACTAACACCTTACGTGCTGTGTAGAGCAAACAGTTTGGGTGCCAAGTCCTTTTTTCTAGCACCCAGCATTTTTGTCAGGCTGTAGAGTTTCAATATGAGTCAATTCCAGAGGAAAGGTAAAAATAATTATTGAGCTGTGATGGTGATATTATGGTTATAAACTTCATTAATCGACTTTATATATTCTCTCCATTTTTTTATACATTCATTGAGCAGTTGAAAAACTTGCACTTGTCACTACTAATTGTGCAGAATCCCTTTTCTGTGAACAGTTTTACAAATTTTCAACTGAGATCACCATATGTTACGGATTTTTATCTTGTCGAACAGCTTTTTGGGCTCCATCTTTTATTCCATTATTATTATGTGGCACTCTTGTCATATCCACCCCAAAATTGTGACAAGATAATATTGAAACTCGGAGAAAAAATTTCTCCTTCTGGTGGACCATCTTTGTCCAGTGCATCACCTTTCTTCCCTGCCATTGCGGCTACGGCAGTTGAAGTTTTATTCATATCTACAAACAAAAATATCGACAAACTAACAACCAATTCTTATGAAAACCTATGTTCTACACTTTGTGCATCATCATAATAGTTGTCTAGACATGAAGTGAATATAGTGTAAAATAAAATCTCAATTTATAAGACCCAGGCTAAATCTTTAATTAGCCCAGCAGATGCAAAGGACTCTTGAAAGAAAGAGCAAATGATCAAGAAGCGAGAATGTGTACGCTTTTTTCCATAAAAAACAAATATGTGGCCCTGCTCTTATCTTGGGATCCTACACCGCTTCTATTCATAACTTCTTATCAGGCGACGAGATATCTCCATCCATTTCAACAGCGCCCAAGTGCAGTGTTCAAGAAAGAAACAGAAAACTCTGGTGAATTTTCAATGCCAAGCATGCAATGCAATAGCCTCTCCAATTGATATGATGACAATTTTTTTGGGACTAAAAAAACAAGGCAATAGAGATGCACAAGAAATTGGCGAACATCATATCTACATTTGAAACCGGAAATATACAAACATTATTGGGAAGATTATTTTCCTCCCAAATGATGGGGTATATACATAATAATACTTTGTATATCCCCGCAAAGCCAAATGACAAACCTATACCAATCACAGATTATCATAAGGAAGCCATTCAGATTTCACCATCGGGCCTCCGTTAACCCTCCTAGAAGCAATATTTGAAACATGTTGCTTGTCAAAATGTCGGTTCATCTCGAACATAAATCTCATGCCCCTTATCTGTAAAGAACAGCCAAAAAATTTAATATATATTAAGTTCAAGACAATGAAGAAGCAAAACTGATTTGAGTTAAATAATGCCACGACATCAGGATCTTGTAATGGCCCTGAATCCTAGGGTAAGATTTGCCAAATGCTGTAACCATTTCAATATGGGCATGCCAAGCAGGTGGAATGCAAATATTTGTTGTTCGACACCTCTCATA
Source organism: Piper betle (assembly GCA_033002965.1). NCBI lineage: Eukaryota > Viridiplantae > Streptophyta > Magnoliopsida > Piperales > Piperaceae > Piper > Piper betle. Next base: position 51,143 of record JAURVB010001477.1, on the reverse strand, counting down.
AGACACTGAATCAGAGCATCCTACCATTGGTTTAACGAACAGAAAAATGAAAATGACAACCAAGAAGCAGATTCTTAATTGTTGACAAATTATAACTCAGACTAATCCATCTAACAGCTTAAGCATTCAAGATTAGTCAGACAATAAATAATGAAAATAAAAAAACAAAGACAACATTATCGATGGTCTATTTCCAACCCCAATTTTCTCTTTTATTCAGTTCCAAACGATGAGGCTTAATTAAAGATTGTTTCAAAAAATTAACGACATACAAATACCTCAATTAAACAACTAGAACTGAGACTAGTTTGCTGTCCGCTAGCAACATCTCTATTGTTCACAGAGATTGGATGCTTGCCAAGATTTGTAAAATAGAACGCTCCATCCTCTTCCATCTTTATAACAGCCTGGAAAAACGTCAAAATATTAAAACTCAAGCATGACAATCTAAAAAACTTCTCAATATGGCATCGATTAAGCACATCAAATTAACAACTATGTAAACTGACAAGGGTTTAAGCTTATAATGATTTTGGACTCCAATCTTATGTACAGATAGTAAGGGAGTTGAGAATAAAATTTAATCCCAAAGGGCGTGGGAAGTCCCCAGTCCACTAGGCCTCCGTTTTGCAAGTGTAGAGGGATGCTGATAAGGAAGCTAAGCATCCACCAGTTTAATAACAGCAGAAATTTACAAAACTAAAGATATCTACCAAATCATAGCTCGATCAAATTACAAATGCACACAAACGTAACTTCTGATTTGGAAGAACTAGAGTAACAAAGCGGAAAAGAAGAAAACAACCTTCCAGACAAAGCCTTTAAATCTTCCACATCAAAGATAAATTGCATGTAAATTCTTCTGAAAGACAATAGTTCATCTTTCTTAATTAATTTCTAGCTGTGATATACAGTTTATTTTAAATGTTACTATAAACCCTATAATCTTTTTAACTTTTAATTTGATACTCAAAACATGTTAGACCTATCAGTAAGAATAAAAATCCTTTTAACTACTAGCTCATAATCATCATCATCATCATGACCACCACCTCATCCTAAATGATTGGAATTAGTGACATGAATCCTATTCCACCACGATGGTAGATCCCCTTAACACTCAATCATAAACCTCCATATATCTTTTCCACTACCTCTGTCCATGGTCCATGATTCATTCTAAATATAAATACATGTTTCATCATGTCTCTTTAGAACTGCAAAGAATTCTAGTTTCCTCAACCATAAATCCTAAACATATCATTTTCACTTCTTTGGCAGCTCTGCAACAATATTCAATCTGGATCACTACATTAGAAGATAGCTTTCAGGGACGCCGGAATAGTTTCACTGTTTCAGCTTTAAATAGTATTATATAAGAAATCAGAGAAATTCTGCATTGGCCCTTTAGTTTCATCTTAGAAGCAGAACCAGTAGTAATTTTTCTATTCAACATAGCAATCCCAAAGTTGTGGATGGCTGCCATTTTAAGAATAGTCAAAATTAAGTCAAGAAAATGACTTAGACAAGATTTCTTTAATGATATATGTAGAAGATTACGCTGCAATTTTTGTGAATAATCTGTGTGTTTAGAGCTGTTTGTTAGTTTGTTTATTTAGTTTGTAAGAGAAAGAGCGTCTGTTATGTAATCTGTTGTTTGCTAGAAGCTGTTCACGAAATCAGTGATTTCATGAACAAACTATGTGTAAACTATTTGTAAATACTCTTATAAGTATAGAAAACGTACAAAGGTGTCACTCATGATGAAAACAACATAAACCTATTCTAGTGTTTTCACATAGTATCAGAGCCATGGTTAGCTTTGGTGCTTGCCCATGCTGATTGTGGACATCTCCATCATGGATTCTGCCTAATGATTTAAACAAAGTTTGTCGGGCGATGATAGTGCTCAAGGTGTAGTCCTCTGCCTGATATGTGAAGAGGGGATTTTTAGGTTAGTCCATAGTTTTAAATACCATACTGGAGACTATACCGGATTTTCTGATCGTACACGGTATAATCAATTCAACCGGGTCGAATTGGGTTTAACTGGATTTAATATATTATATTAAATTTAAGAAAATGAGAAATATATGTCACTAGATTTATGTCAAGGTCTATCTATAAATTAAATAAAATTCATTGAAATTTTAAACAAAAAGCATCCAATTTTTTTTCCAGACTTATTTGTCATTTTATATTAATAATTTATTCCAAACTTTTTTGGATCTTAAGTAATAATTTTGTTATGATATAATTTTTTTTAGCCCACACAATTTTCCATATTATATCTTTCATTGCTTAGATGCAACAAAATATATTATTTAATTTTAAAGTAAATCAATGTAAAGGTTTATTATTATGCTCAATTAAAATTTAATTAGTTTTGTACATTAATATTCACATATTAGGGGGGGGCAGAATTGAGTATAAGTGGTAGAGATTTTTTGAAACCCAACATCCAAGAGACTGACTTAAAATTTTATGAATTTTATATTTCAATATAATTGTATTATAAGTAAAATTGGTAGAGATTTTTTTAAGCCAAACATTGAGGCATTTGAATGAGCACGAAAACAAACTAGAAAAGTGCTCTTCAAAAAAAAAAAAGGAAACCATAAGGCCAGGGATTGAACCTTGGGATGTTGAAACAAGAAGAAAGCACACAACCATTAGGATACGTCAACTTTTTGTTGGAAAAAGTGCTTTCAAATTTTTTAGTTCATTATGGGCCTATCGCTTATACATGAAGCTACATATCCCACATTGTTTAGATCTGAGTGGGTAAAGTGGTTCTCTCATCTATAAATATGCAAGACTTTCCCCATCTGAACTATATGCTATTAATGCCCACAAATTTGGTTCACCATTGGACAGGGCAGTTTGTCAATATCGTCGATATGCGGTTTTTAACAAAACCGGGATCATTGGATCTGGTATGCTACAACCCGGTACAATGCTCCAAACCGGACCAGATTTTGGGCCGGTACCCTATATATTCAATATAGTTTTTAAAACTATGGGTTAGTCCCACATTGGCGTGGATGAGGTTGGTAGCTTGTATATAAGCTAATAGGAAAACCTTATTTTCTAAGCTAGTTTTTGAATTAAGAGAGGCCCGTATCACTTGTTACAGGTCACTTTTCGGGCCCAAAGGACCCAAGAGCAGTTATCAGAGCCTATCTTATTAATCGAATGCCTAGTTCTTCATTAGGCAGTAAAACCCCTTTATCTTTTCTTTATTCTATTCGACCTCTCCATAACCTGCCTCCTCATATCTTTGGTTGTGTTTGCTTTGTTCACAATTTTTGATTTACTCAAAGCAAACTTTGCCCTAGATCAATACAATGCATCCGCCTAGGGTACCCTAGTCATCAAAAGGGTGCTATAACTAGCCCCATCATATCACTCATCAGGTGTTCCACTCTGCTGATGTCACCTTCTTTGTGTCTCAATCCTTCTATCCTAAGTCAGGATCTATTCCATGTCCCTCTACTCGTCCATCTCCACTTTCACTAATGCTCATTGAAGAATTGTCTTCTACTCGTCCATCTCCACTCTCACCTGGTTCGTCCCTACCTAAGTCCACTTCTAAATTGCTGATCCACCCATTGTCTATCAAAGAAGACCTATGTCATCATCTCCTGCTGCTGCTGATCCAAATCCTGATGTCTCCACACCTGATTCATTACCATCTCCTTCTCCTATTTTCTGCCAGGCCTTGGCTACGTTGGCAGTCCCTTAATCAGTGGATGAGGCTCTTAAGGACCAGCTGCGTGCTATACAAGAAAAAATGCAGGCACTTAAGGAGAATAGGACTTGGACTCGTGGTCCTTTAACTGCGGGTAAATATCTCGTTGGTTGTAGGTGGGTGTATTCCATCAAATTTCGCCCAAATGGTGTAGTGGGCAGATTTAAGGCAAGACTAGTTGCCAAGGGTTAAAGCCAAACAGATGGTGCCGACTTTCATGAGACCTTCTCCCCAGTTGCTAAACTCAACTCAGTTAGAATTTTTGTATCCTTCGCTGCTCCCTTTAATTGGGTTTGTTTCAGCTTGATGTGAAGAATACATTCTTGCATGGTGGCCTACAAGAAGAAGTATTTATAGAGCAAGCTCCTGGGTTTGTTGCTGAGGGGAGCCAGATTATGTTTGTATTCTAAACAAGTCCATATATAGTTTGAGGCAGTCACCTAGGGCCTAGTTCGATAAATTTAGTAGCTTGTTGCCGCAAGTGGGATTTAAGAGGACTATCTGACTTTTTGCGTTCAGCAAACAAACTATACATGGTTGTATTATACTTGTTTATGTGAATGATATTATCATATCAAGTAATGATCCTGCAAGCATACAAACTACCAATGAGTGACTTTGATCACAATTAACACTAAGGGAACTTGATAAACTCCAGTACTACTTGCGCATTCAGGTCTCAAGGAATAGCCAAGATATTTTGCTAAATGAAAGCAAGTATATTCATGATTTGTTGAACGAAACTGGATGTCAACAACTGAAAGTGGTGGATACACCATTGGAACCATCAACCAAACTTGGACCTAAGGAGGGTGAGACCTTGAAAGATCAATGTAAATACGAAAGGATTGTGAGTAAGCTCATTTATCTCACTGTAACTAGACCATACATTTCTTTTGTTGTGAGTGTTGTGAGCCAGATCCAAGGATCCTTCATTGGCAAGCCGTGGTTAGGATCTTGGGTATTTGAAGGCCACGCCAAACAAAAGGTTGCACTACCAAAAGATGCACCATGTATTTGATGTAAAATGCTATGTCGACTCTGACTGGGCTAGTTCTACCTTCGATAGAAGGTCAACAAGTGGATATTGCATAACTCTGGGAGGGAATTTGGTCATTTGGAAAAGCAAAAAGCAGCAAGTGATTACAAGATCTAGTGTGGAAGCTGAATATCGGGCTATGGCTAAATCTATAACTGAAATCATGTGGCTCAAGCAATTGCTAGATGAACTTGGTTTCAAGGTTAAGATTCCAGTTGAAGTAAGGTGTGACAGTCAGGCAGTTATCCACATTGCAACCAATCTGTCTTCCATGAATGTACTAAACATACAGAGATTAACCGTCATTTTGTTAGAGAAAAGGTCCTAGATGGCACAGTGAGTCTACACCATATTGGTACGAAGGTTCAAATGGCAGATCCTCTAAAGTTCTACCTGCATCCAGACATAGAGAACTTCAGTCCAAGCTCTGCTTAGTGGATTCCTAATCAAAGCTTGAGGGGGAGTGTAGAAGATTACGGTGTGATTTTTGTGAATGATCTGCATGTTTACAGCTGTTCGTTAGTCTGTTTGTTAAGTTTGTCAGAGAAAGAGTGTTTGTTCTGTAATCTGTTTGTTTGTTGGAAGCTGTTCATGAAATCAGTGATTTTGTGAACAAACTATCTGTAAACTACCTGTAAATACTCTTTTATAAATATAGAAAAGGGTCGAAAGTGTTACTCATGATGAGAACACCATAATCCAATTCTAGTGTTTTCACAATATAAAACCAACCTTTCCACACAAAGACATGACAATTATGCTCATTGACAGAGATGGGAAAAAGTAAGTACCTGTCGGCGAGAAACTTTATTGGCTCGCCCCTCTTTTCTCAAGTCGATATCTACGTTAACATCATCAGTTGCTCGTCCAATTAAAACCTGCACATTCAAATAATAAGCTCCATTCAGATAAAACAATGCATACTTTCTTTTAAAGGAAGGAAAGATCGTGCCGAATAAAACTTGCACTTTGAGATGGAAATCGATAACGACCACCATTGGGATTCCCTAAAAAGAAGAAAGTAATCCACAAAAAAGCACAATTAACATTACTACACTATTAATCTCCCTCCCTCCCAAAAAAAAAATGCACATTTAACATCTATCAGGAAGATGTTATCTTCATGTTTCTATTTCGAATGCAGTATTCTGCCAGCAAACTCTTCTGCTTTCATCTAATTTATCTACTCATCTTTCATTTCCTCCCCTTAATTCAATTGTCCAATCTTCCACTTAAAAGTATTTTGCGTCAAATGGATATAAGAAATTCCCTTCAGTATTGATTGAAGGTGAATATTACACTTCGGAGATTGAGATGAGTATATGTTATAAAATTTCCAAAGTCAAAGAATACAGCTGGGTGGTTCTTGTCAGCAAGAATTAATACAGTTTAACATATACACATAAATGTAAATGACTCTTGACGCGGAATATATATAAATGTACACACACATGCTTTAAGCTTTGGCCATCTATTTTACAGTAATTATGAAAAAATACAAGTGTGGTAGAATTAGAAACCTCGGATTTTTTGATGTAATACTTCATTTTGCGGCCATAAAATACTGCCAATGCTCCATGGGAAGCTATAGCTCTTTGCATGCATGAATTAGCACCTTGCTCCAACCGTATGATTGTCTTCTTAGTGTGCTCATATTGGTATCTTGATACTGGGAATTAAAAAACAAAAATTGATAAAAAAGAAAAGAATAGAACAGGATTTGAAGTAATTATATATAGAAATATTTATTAGAGAAAAAACAGTTAGCACATACATAAAAAATTGAACACGATCACTGAAACAAAAATAAGAATACACATCCACAATTCGCCAATAGTGACATAAAACCAGCTCCACTCTACAATTAAGATCTTTTTCTTCATCTTCCCACCTTATCTTGAAAAGTGTTAGGGCAAGGTTCGAAATAAAATACGCTAGGATCAGCAATACACGAGCATTGATGGAGTTATTCTACAACTTACATCAACTTCCTAAAATATAAAATTAACATACAAAGTCTTCGAAAGAAAGTGAAATAAGAAAATATGTCACCTTCTCTTGCAAAACAAGACTCCTCATCATATGGATCCAAATCCATATCAAGAATCTGAAAGAAAGAATATCAAACAGTAAGTCAATAACAACCCAAAATATTTAGCAAGAAGCCAGAAAAAGCTTCAAAATGCTAAAATCAACAGCAAACCCAAAAAGACAAAACAAATCATGATATAAATGATTCAGACACGAGTGGACCAAATGATTCAGTTAAAAGATGCCTTCATAAAGTTATATCCATTAATGGAGATCTATTCCAATGGCCAAGCAATATAATCAACGACAAATGAAATAAATGAACACATCTGGAATGTCATGCAGAAATATATTGATCAGTTCTTGAAACCGTTAATCTTTTCACAGAGGCATGGACTTATGTTTTGCTGAACCAACAAAATGCAAGGAGAGCTCACACAGCCACCATTGTTCACATGCCTGCACTAGCAAGCACATTATATTATGCACACCTCAAAGTTAAGCCCTTCGAAACACAATTGGGTTTTCCAGCCTTCCAAATTTGGATTTAAAAAACTACAAGCAGACCCAGGTTTCTTGCAAGCCGATTGACTAAGATTGTGAAATTTATGTTGGAAAAGATGACCTAATATTTGACACGTTCATGAAGCTATGTATAACAAAACATAACAAGCACAAACTATCATAAATCTTTCAACTTTTTCTTTCAACCTGAGTTACCATGGCCATTTTATCACCATGTAATTCATTAGTGAGCAAGTTTTGAAGTCAAGCACAATAGCATTATACACAAGCCCATACAAACACCCTCCACACTTGCAGGTAATGTACCATTGCTTCGACATCTGAAAAGTAAGGCACGTCGCTATCACTTTCAGGCAAAGAATCCTCATGGTCCGAAGTTGAAAGCATTGTCTCTCCATGCTGGTGATCCTTGGGAGATGAGGCTGTCATTATAACTTGACTTGTATCTTCTGGTTTGCATGTCCTGTGAGAAAAACATTCCATGTGCTCTGAACCATCAGCTTTCTGCAAATTATGAGCTTCAAAATTGTCCTCTAGGACCATATCAGATGCTGTCACTTCAGTGAATGAATCTTGGAATGCATGTAATGATGATGAAACATCCATGACTTCAGATTTCTTTTCTTGATCACCTCTGTTCACCGAAGGCACTTCTGCAGTTTTTTTGCCGCAGAGCCTACCATGTTTTGAGTTGGAGTAGAAACAATGTCTAAAGGGGCAACTAATTCTTCATCAAAATTTTCCCATTTTTCACATGTATTCTTGGAGATAAAACCTGAACCAGTAGCCTCATAAGAAGAGAACTCAACCTCACAAGGTGGGAATATGTCAGAATTATCGGGGATATCGGGATCTTCAGTGTTCAATGTGCAGAATAAACATTCTTCATATTTATAAGTAGTTATTTGGTGTGAAGGTACATGGGCTTCACTAAAACGAGGAGTAGAAAAGCTCAATCCGCCACCAGAAGGTGCTTGCAAGCAACTTTGTGCAACAACTACCTCTCCACGTGGCATACTCTCTGCTAGTGCAATACCAACTGCATTTATTGGTTCTTTTGCATTATCAGCGCTTTGGGAATTCATTAAAAGGGAGCTCAAACTGTCTAAGCAAGATTGATCAATCACATCTTTCTCATCGATACCCGCACAAAAAAATCTTCCTCGCCAGGAAAATCTAAAAGAGAATTGGAAAGGTCCAGTATGTCTTTATCAGAAAAAGCAAGTTTGCAATCTCTGTCTTTTGGTTCTGATCGAATATCAAAATCAGAATTGGCCAATTCCTTGCCCTCGACATTGGGAAGTGCAGTTCTTTTATTTACTTCGAGATTGGAATCAACAGGATCAACAGACTCTGAAAAATCCTCCAATGACTTCCATAAAGCAAGACCTTGAAGAGGAGATGATAATTCTAACTGATTCAAGGAGGGCACAGAATCAGACACAGGAGAATCAAAATTATCATTTTTTGCATCAAAACAAAGAACAGGCTTTTGATGCAAATCATCTGAGCCAAGAAAGGCTTTACTGACTGACTCTGTATGGACTACATCCAGAGAATCCGGGTCATTGTGAACATTTAGATTGCCTTCAATAGTTTGCGGAACATCTTTAGGAAGATTACTAGCGTCAAACCCAGGACCAGGATCACTTTGTACACCTTTATGGGTAAGAGATGATGCGATATCTTCAGTCAAACCATATAAACAATGATCACCTATGATGTCATCCGGAAGCTCACCTCCAATTGGCTCCAAATCACCTGAATCTAAGCCATAGTCAGTACCATGAAAACCTCTTTCAGAAATCAAAAGATAGTTGGCAGTAGATTGGCCTAAATCAATAGTTTCACAACCTGGTCCTGCTCTAATTAATTGCTCCGCACCATTATTTTCATTCTGATGAACACCACTGTACAAAGTAGGACCAACAAGAAATCCCTGATCAGAAAAAGCGCCAAGTTCATTGCAAATCCTCTTCCGCAAGGAATAGTAGTGGGTGCGCACAGAATCCACATTCCTTTTGCGACTGTTCCCTTCCTTTCTTCTTGAACTAAAAATTTGATGTTTTTTGTAAAGCTGACGGTGGCTGGTTCCAGAAGCAGTATTTGCTCAGCAACGTTAGATGCAACTGATTCATCATAAAGTAGAGAGTGCCACCTGTCCTGCAATTCACTAATTGTAAACTTGCGAGAGAACAGAACTGCTCCTTTTGCAAGAGACTCTAGTGAAGCACCCGCCTACAAGAAAGTGCAAGAAAGTGACTATCATACAAACAGCATGATGACAGAAAGCAGACAGAAAAAATTAAGAAACAAATAAGTTAAAATTAAGACATCAACAGTTTGAAATCAGGTTGGTCAGGTACCCATCTCTAACCAGCTCCAGTCATAGAGCAGTCCAGACTCCCCTCTCAGTAAAGTTTTAAGTTATTTCGGTTTAACCAAACCATTACTCTATCTGATCCAACTGGCCTATACTTTGGAGTTGATTTCAGACTACGATACTGAAAACTGAATTAAAAGATTTTGCTTCTGCAATATATTAAAACAATTGCCTCAAAGTTAATCCTTTGATGCACTTTTTGTCCAACCTCATTTTTCTTCACATTTGAAATTACACATAAGTATTGACTTTAGAAAAATTGCTCATTGAGTTCTGTATCAGTTGAACCCAGAATTAGTATATAGCCAAACAAAGTCACTCTCTAAAGCTGAAACTCAATATGTCGATTCATTCATTGTTGTAGAATGGTCTGAGCCAAGGTTTTCCTTCTAAGGTCTTTTCATCATCTTGTGACTACTGCTCATACTAGATCTTGCTAAGATTTTTACCAAAATTTCCACAATTTCTCCAAGCTTTCCTCAAAAAGAAAAAAGAAACAAAAAAAGAAGTTGCAATCTCGTCTGGATAGATTTTCTGTTCCTGAGATTGCTAAACTTGTCTGAAGTTAAAGAAAAGCAGGAAACTAAAGCAATCTACGAGCAATATGATTATTATACACCAAAGTGCTGTATATTTAGCAAAATGGCGTAATCACCATTTGGAAGTTGCAATTTCATTTGGATAGATCTCGTTTCTGGTGACTGCAAAGCTCATCTGAAGCTAATGAAGGTAGAAACCTTCACCAATCTAGAAGCAAGTGCCATAATCATCATTTGTGGTGAGAAAGTAGGCTCCACAATATTACTAACATCCTACTATAAAACACCAGTCGTATCACAAGCCTAGAACGCTCAAATCAAGAAAGAGGCATACAGATAAAGACAACATAAATTTTACATCCCCCAACCTGGCAACCTTGAACTTAATTTAGCCTAGTTAAATCGATTGAGCTATGATTAATCATGCAAAGAGCAAGAGACACCGGTCATATGCTTTTACAACCACACCCATACTCCACAACCCTCTCGCACAAAGCTTTACCTGCTTGAACAATAGTTACCACAAAACAATAGTTCAAAGACAACTCTTTCTTGGACATTATCAGTAGACAACATGATTTTTTATAGATAGGACACAAAAGAGTCACGAAGGTACAAGATGGATTGAACAAGAACGCCTAATAGCAACACATACAAGTTCATCTTTCTTTCATTTCCATGCACAATTTGTTCTAACACACACCCCAATCAACACAATGACAACCTATCAACCTCAAATCGGCGACCAAGACGACGACTTTATAACTAAAATCGCATCAACCAGTTCAACGACACCACCAAACAAGCAATGAACAGCAACAGACACTGCAAAGAAACCAAGAAAACCTCAAAAAAGAACAAGAGAAGCAAAAATTATGAGCACCTCGACGGCGTTCTTGAGCAAGAGGTCGTCTTCAGGGTGCCAGTGAGACAGCGGGGCGAGGGCCCCCATGGCTCCGCACGCTCCTCCCTCGACCACCGCCGCACAGTTTGAAGCCGCCAAGGTAGCGGCCAAAGATGGAAGCTTTACGGCCCAAAGAAGACGCCGAGATCGCCCAGAGCGATAGTACCAAGCCTAGTAGAAGGCCGCAGGAGTCGGCGGCGGCGGTGATGTGGCTCCGGCGGCAGAATGGCGGCGGCGGTGGCTGTGGCTCTGTTCGGAGTGGGGTAAGACAAAAGGTGAAGATATATGGATTTACGTTTTTGCCCCTATTAAGCAGCCATGTTTGATGCGGTTTGATTAAGTACAAAGCTGTGCTTAATTAGTATTGAAATGAGTGATTTTCAAGGATAATACGGTTTTGATTATGAAATTGTTTAAATTTTTTGTTAGGGAATTAATTGTTTGTTTCTAGTTAAGTCTTGTTGATTATTCCGTTTTTCAAGATTATTTTCTGTTTATTAACTTGGATGGCAAAATTTTTTTATTTTTTAAATTTTATTTTATTACTATTTTTGAAAAAAAGACTACATTTTATTTTTTCATCTTTTTTAATTTTTAATTTTATCTTTTCTAATTTCTTCTTTTTATCATTGTCATTGCCTTTTTTACGGTTTTTTTTATCTTTCTTTTAATTCTTTCTACGCCATAAGTATTTTGTGATTCATATTATAAGTCTTCTTTCTTTGGCTTGTTATTAACAGAAGACAAAGGTTGTTGCTCTACAATAAATTATATTTTAACATGTCATAATCTCAAATAAATTATATTGGATATCAATTTTTTGCACATTTTTTTAAATTGGGCAACCTTTATGGGTTTTTTAATGGCATGGACACAAATAAGTCTGTTTAAGTTTTACTATCATCGGGTTTAAGTTAAATTAAAACTATTTTAATAAACTATTCATTTTTTTCTACCGTGAAAAAGTTGATTGTATGCTTTTTAAAAATAAAATAACCAAATTAATGAATACCCATGATAAAGAGCGATTAATTACTGTTAAATAGGCATACTGTTTCAATCATTTTTGATTTGTTGACGTCAAAAACGTTTTCCTTCCCTTGAGAACCAACAAGATATATATAAAGGAAAAATTACTGAACTCAACAATTTACTATCAAACTTAGAACCTAGACTTACATTTTTGTTTTTTGTTTCCATTATCAATGATTAAAAGTAAATGAAGGTAGATTCGATTATCACAACAAATCATCAATTAATCATTATCATGAGAAGAACATTATCATCGTGGTTTTTTATTTTCATCACAACACTCCTATTTATAAAGGAGAGGAGAATAAAAACTCTTTAAGAAGACTGGCCGAGGGGGATTAAGAGTTAAAAACCAACTGTTCCAAAGCAACTTCAGGAATTATAATTAAATTAGAAGCTGCATAGCATTCTCTTCCTGTTTTTCATCCTTCCATAGGATGAATGCACAAGTTTTTTGCACTGTCAATCAAACTCTATTGTTTTTTACCAAAGCAATCAAATATTAATGTGGACCGTCCCTAACTGGACATCAGCATCCTCCTCCAAAGATGGGAATTTACAATGATACATATCAGAAGCATATTCTAATTCTAGCATGAATGAACATTCACCTTCGTGCTATAACCATTCCTGTTTGAGATTGCCAAGGCAGAACTTTAATCCAAGTGATCCAGATTGACATTTGCACCAATTAGCCCTGTTTTATCCAAGCATATACCATCAGTTCAACATCTAAGATTATAAGCAAAAAGGGCACCATCCTAAGTCAAACACCCAAAGAAAAGGGCAGGAGTTTGCATCCAAATCTAGCTGCTCCTCAATTGGTTCCTGATTGGAAGTTCAATTCAATCGCATAAAGGTGAACACACATTCACAAAACAGCTCAAACCAAATATCAACAGAAGAATGAACTACAAAAATAAACAACAACCTATACAATGCAGGGCCCTCTACCAAATCACAATAGAGAAAGCATTTCGTGTATGTATTCATCAATATTGACTAACAACCGATTTAGAAAGTTAACATACTGTGTAAATTAGAAGCAATTAATTACAATTAGAGAGTTCTAATCGGTTTTTCACACGTAGTTATTTGGCCAATGTAACAACAAAAAGCAATTACGAAAACATGAAAAAGCCAACAGAATTTCCGATCAAGATCGCAACTTTGAACCTTTCTATGCAATTTTCCTCATCAATCAAACAAGTAAACCCAGTGCTTCCCGCAATATCAATCCATCATTTCGAATCGGAACCTTCCAACACCTTCTTCCTCCGGTTGTTGCACACCTCCAGCTCGTCGTAGTACACATCCCCACACGCACCCCATCGGCTTCTCCGGCGGCTCCTTCCTCGCCGGTGGCGACGGCGGCGGCGCCTCCGCAACGCCCTGGGCAGCGTCCGACGACATCTTGGCGCCCGCGTCGGGTCGCCGGAGAAGTGGAAGCGATCGGAGGCTGCGCCGGCGGCCGTGGAAGCGGGGGTTCTTGGGAAAGGGAGGCGGTAGGCCCACATGTGGAGGGAGGAATCTGATGGGCTTTTATGATGGGCCAAATGAATATGAATTGTCTGTTGATGGGCTTTATGATGGGCTTTTTGAGAATCAAGCCCAACAAATCTCATGTGTCTGTTATTTTTTTTCTTTTTTCTTTTAAATAAAGGGGGAAAATCTCTTTAGATAAAATTCGTAGGGTGCAAGTAAAAATTATTTTAGATGGATCTAATAATTGCCTAATTTTTTAGAACTTAGATTATTATTATTATTATTATTATTATATATATATTATATACACACACTAGCTGCTAGTTTTGTGCATAGAAAATAAAAGTTAAAATGAAAAATAATAAAGAGAGGTGAGAAACAGAGAATTTTTTATCACACAATTAAACAAAGATATTACTAATTAATCAATCTCCCTCTTAAAAAAAGATTAACAAAAAACCAAATCATTCAAGATTACATTGTTGGCTAAATATGGGGAAAAATTATTAGTAATTTAAAAAATTATCAATATTTTTTCAGTTATTAAACTAATTAAAAAATATTTTTATAATCTATAGTAATCAAAATATTTAAAAATGGATATATAAAAAGCTGGAGGATGAAATTTTGTTCAAAAATTATCAAATATATTTTCTTTAATTATTAAAATAATTAAAATAATAATAATTTTATAATCTATAATAATTAAAGTGTTAAAAAATGGATAAATAAAAAGCTGGAGGATGAAATTTTGTTCTTGCTCGGCAACCATACGATCTGGAGTCTGGACTCGCCGCCGTCGCCGTCGCCGCCGCCGCCGCCGCCGCCGCCGCCGACCATTGGGAGCCAGCGACGGCGACCACTGCGAGGTACTCGCTCTTCCTCCTCCATCCCCTCTCCACAACTGCTACCTTTTTCTCTCCCTTCCTCCACCTCCATTGATGACTCCTGCTGCCCCTCCACTCCTTGCCTCTCCGCAACTGGGTAGGAAATCCAGCCGCGATGTGTACTATATAATTACTGTTTTTTTGTTATGTGGAATTGTTTTCTGGGATTTTGGGAGTGAATTTGCGGTCCTCTAAAGCGTGAGTTTTGTGGGCGGTTTTATTTGCAGGAAATGATTGAATTTCAGGAAGTGACCTTGATCAAACTGGTGCACTATACAGGAAATTGAATGCTTTTTTGTTCTTTACTTTTTTAAAAAAAGTTGCTTTGATCATGTCTAATTCGTTTATGTATGTAGTCATGTGTTCTAAATTGATTATATATGTGTTTTAATAGTTGGATATTTTAATAATGTGCGACTTTTATTTTCTTAAAAGTGTTTTTTTTTGTTAATTGAGTGTGTTATAAATTGCTCATTAGCCTCTTTTTGTTCCAAGGCAATTGCTTTGTTAGACTGAATTTGGGATTAGCATTTAAGGTTGTGTTGTTCAACTTCTGTTGTAATTAAATCTGAAATTTGCAATTGAGTTCGTGTTCGAACTTTCAAGGTTGACCTTTTATTGAACTAAATCTAAAATTTAAATGCATTTCCAAAGGTTGATCTTTAGCTCAACGAAGACTAAAAATTGTATCAAAATGTGTATCTCTATGCAACCTTTCATGGTTTCTGTTTTTTTCTAGGTTGAGTTGTATGTATTTTCATGCCCCAATTGGGTTTATATATGTAATGTTTTGCTCAAATGATGGTCAATGTGCATTTTTGCAGAGGTGGCTCTGTTGGCAATCTTCTATTGCAGCATTTGCCATGGATTTGGAGAAAGATCAAGGCAGAGATGATGAATTTGTGGATGGAAATGGCTCCTGCTGTGTTGTAGCTCTTTGCCCATGTCTGGTGATCTTCAGCATTGCACTAATTGTCGTTTTCATTGTTCTTGTGGTGAAGTTCCATCTCTTCTGCCACACACCTCTTCATGGTCTTCAGAGTTTAATCTCCAAGAAAGAGTGTCACTCTTCATGAATGGTGTTAGCTGTTAATGGTACTGTTGAATCTAGGAGGAAGCACTTGTTGGTTGGTAGCATGTTAACTGGGGGGCATGGCTGCTCTAGTTCGTAGGTGTTCATATAGTGGCCTGAGAACCATTTCCTATGTTGGTGGCTCCCGTATAGCTTCATCATCTTCCAAATTGAAGTTTCTGATTTCTGTTTTTGATAAATTTCTTGGAAAAGGATTGTATTTGGACGAAGTAGACTACTTTCTGCAACCTTCAGAAGTGCTTCCTTTCCGCCCTTCTTTTATAGGAAACAATGGTGGCTGTAGATTTCTTTCTAAGGTTGCTGATGCTGTATTGGTAGTTTCCGACCCCAAGTCTTCTTCATCTGGGCAGTTGAAGACAACAAAATTTTTGGGGTCAAGGGTTTTATACAGTATTTCAGCTGAAGATAGGCACCAATCTTTTGATGCTGCTGACAAGCAAAACCCGCCAGAGTCAACAGATGTTGACGAAGTTGCCAGAGTCTGCAAGATCATTGAAGATTTGCTTACATCAGATAGAAACATGGAAGCAGTTCTAGATCAGTGTGAGGTTAAGCTTTCTCATTTACTTGTTTTAGATGTGTTGTCTCACTTTTGTCATGCTAGGAAACCAGCATTTCGATTCTTCTGCTGGGCATCAAGGAGGCCTGATTTTTCCCACAATTCCGCAACATCCAATGCCATGATGTCCATCCTTGGGAAAACGAGGCAATTTGAGAGCATGGTGGAGTTGCTAGAGGAGATGGGGAAGAAAGAGCTCCTGACAATTGACACATTTGTTATTTCAATTAGAGCATTTGCAGCAGCTAAAGAGTTGAAAAAAGCTGTGGCCATGTTTGAGTTAATGAAAAAGTATAGTTTTGAAGCTGATGTTGATACTTTCAATTCTTTGCTTGATGCACTTGGAAGAGAAAAGCTTGCTGAGGTAGCACAAACTTTGTTCGAGAAAATGAGAGCGAGATTTCCACCTAATATGCAGACGTATACAGCACTTATTGCTGGATGGTGTAAGGTGAAGAAGCTAGTGGATGCTGGCAGAGTATGGAACGAAATGACTGACATTGGCTTGAAACCTGATATTGTTGCACATAACATCATGTTGGAAGGCCTACTTAGAGGCCATTGTCATTCAGAAGCAAATAAACTTTTTGAGCTCATGAAAGCAAAGGGCCCATTCCCCAATGTCAGGAGTTACACCATCTTGATCCACAACTTGACTAAGAGAGGTAAGATGGAAGAGGCCGTTAGACATTTTGATAAGATGCTGAGCAGCGGCTTCCAGCCAGATCCTGCAGTCTACACTTGCTTGATTGTTGGATTTGGGAATGAGAGACAGATGGATAAGGCTTATGGATTGTTGAAAGAAATGAAAGAGAAAGGCTGCCCACCTGATGGGCAGACATACAATGCTTTGATTAAAATGATGACCAATCAAAATATGCCTGATGATGCAATTCGAGTTTATAAAAGGATGGTTAAAAGTGGTATTGAACCGACGATTCATACTTTCAATATGTTGTTAAAATCCTTCTTTCGGATGAGAAATTGTGAGATGGGACATGTTGTGTGGAGTGAGATGATGAAGAAAGGATTTTGTCCCGATGATAATTCGTACACTGTTCTCATTGGAGGCCTTATAAGCACTGGGAAGTCAGAAGAGGCTTGTAAGTATTTAGAGGAAATGATGAACAAAGGGATGAAGGCGCCACAGCTTGACTATGACAAATTCGTAGCTGATTTCTCCAGAGCTGGAAAGCCCAATATCCTATCAGAATTGGCTCAAAGAATGAGATCATCCGGTAAATTTGAAGACTTAAACATGTTTGAAAGATGGGAAAGGATGTATACAAAGGACTTCAATCAAGGAAGGTTAGATTCATTTCGGGGGCAGAGGTTCTAGTCTCTAAGCTGATGTTAAATGAATGGTTATGGTGACTTTCAGGACCACCTGTCACGAGGCTTGATTGGAATGGATTTCAAAACTTTTCCGTTAACACCTTATTTTGGTTTATATATTGTTGGATTTACCTGTAATTTTTTTAAAATCGTTGTGATTGAATTTTTTTGCTGGGGAAGACACTATGACAATGCTTATATATGCTTTTGATACACACTTTTTCACCTTGTCCCATATGGCATATTTGTTTATCCTCATTGTTTAGCAGAGAAGCACATGAAAAAATCTGGGCGAAACATGAATGATGAGAGTGCAAGCTTGTGCTTTCCATTGAGCACAAGAACCCGAGTTTTAAAACACCCCACAGCCATGTTTCCTGTGGAACATATCTACTTTTATTTATAAAAGGAGAATTTAATATTGGCCTACGAAAATTAGTCAATTAAAATATAATAAAAACATCTCTTTCATAGGATTTTGGGTTCGAATTTTGTTAGGTTTAAACTTGTCTAACCTCTTGCGTATTTACTGTTAACAGGGTAGCTAAATAATCCCGACAAGTTAATAACATTTTCACCGTTTAGAGTGATAATAAGTCGAAGAACACCGTGCATTAATATATGGTGTGGACACGTATTGACTATAAGAAAATCTTTAACTTCTAATTTCCACTAATAATAATATGTTTAATTGTCTTAAAATATATAATAAAATAATTCAATAATTATAATTTATATTTAATTTAAAATAGGGCACATCTTTAAAGTCCATTCCGGGTTATATTTAAGATATTAAATTATTATAATTTATCTTATTATTGAATAAAAATTTATATACTATTAAAATTTATCCGGCGTATATCACGTATGACACAACATCTTGCCTAATACGTATAAAGTAATAAACACTAATCAACTATTGCAAACAAAACATACTTTTCCATTTCATGTTTAATAATAATAATAATAATAGTTTATACAAACATCTAATTCCTAAACCTTTGCTTTTCTAATATTAACACCATATCAATTTAACATGCATGGACGTTCTTACACGGCATGTATAAAAATGGCTTTTCTACTAATAATTTTTTTAAAAATAGTAATAATAACAGTTATTATTACTAATTACTAAATTCTACGCTTAATTCTTTTTTGAAAAAAAAACTAAATTTTGTCCATGTCCGAATAACATGACCAGTTTTAAAACGGTTTCTTCCTTGGCCAGCATTCCCACCCGCTTACTCCCTCGCCGGCGCCGGAGCAGCTCCGCCGCCATGGCCGCCGCCCACCGCCACGCTCTGCCGTTCCTCCTCCTCCTCCTACTCCTCCTCCTATTGTCTTCTTCGTTCTCAGACATCTCAGTGGAGGCTCACGGTTCGGCGGCGGCGTTCGTCAACAACGCCATCTACTCCAACAAGATCGCCATCTTCTCCACGTCCTATTGCCCGTGAGCTTTTGTCCTCCCATTTTGCTCCTCCGAGACCTCAATTTTGATGTTTGATGTATGATTGATTGTGTGTTACGTTTTGGGATGAGAAAAGTTTCTTCCTTGTGGAAGATTCATGCATTTTGTTGTTAGAAGTTTTTCAATGTGTGCTAGTTGGTTAATGTGTTAACTGCTAAGAAAATCTGTAGTAATAGGGGGTTTGGCTAGTTTGTGTTAATTTTTTAAGCATTGTGAATTGCTCTTTGACATGTTTATCTTTCACATGCATTTTTTACTGTCATCATCAATGTCATCATGTTCATCTTGTTTTTGAAGAAAAAATATTGAGGATGTTGATCCAATATAAGTAAGTGATGCTTTGCGTTTCCTAACTTTATTTGTAGTTAGCATGGCCTGTGTTGGTCATGGTCCAACCTTGTTTTACATGATTGATTGGTGCTGTTGTGGTTTTTGTTTTCTGTATTTATGGTACTTTTCTGTGTTGTTCGTGAATGATTTAACTAAAGGTGTAGTTACAATCGTTTTTTAAAAACAAAGCATGCCTTTGGTTCTCTGTAATTGTGAGACAGATTATAATGACTTATTTGTTCGAACATGTAAGATTTTGAAAATTTGAGGTATCTTTTTGTTTGTAAGTTTCTGTAGTTTACTCTTATAGGTTGTATTGTTTTATCTCATATCAAAGGCCCATTCTCTTTTTTGTTAAAACAACCTATTAATCATTACTTATTTGTTAGATTAGTGTTGATTTATGAGCACGGAAACTTACGGTTTTACTTAATTGTTCGATTAGTGTTGAATGTCAATGTATTAGCACAGCATACTTTTTATCAACCAGTTTGTTTGTGTTTCTGAATTTTCTGTTTGCTTTGTTGTTATTTTTTGGCTGAAGAGAATTGTAAAGGCTGTTTATAAAAAGAAAAGTGGTTTTCATTTTTAACATTTAAAAGTGATAGTTTATTTTCTTTCTTATGGTAATAGATATTGCTTACGTACAAAAAGTCTTTAGAGAATTATCCGAGACACCTTTCATTGTGGAGCTTGATCTTCGAGGTATCTTTCCGTGAAGTGTATTCTCTTATGTAGAAGAAAAAAAATTCATGTGATTTCTTTTCTTTAAAAGTGGAGTGAATAAATTTACAATTAATTTTTTTGGGGCTATTATTTTGATGTTCACTTCCGAAAAACTTCACTATTGGACAACTTCGAAAAAGTTGACCAGCAATGAAATGAATTGCATGCCTGATTGGAAAAAAATGGACTGAATAAGTTTCCAGTTATTGTTTTTGGGTCTGATTTTGATGTTCACTACTGAAAAAACTTTGATGTTTTCTGTTGGACAACTTTGAAAAAGTTGTCAGCATTGAAATGAATTGGATGCTTGATTGGAAAATCTATAGGCTTATTAGTCTTTCTAAATTCATCTATGTTGTTTTCACTTATTCCATTTGGATTCTTTGTACAGATGATGGATCAGAGATTCAAGGGGTTCTTGTTGATTTAGTTGGCCGTTATACTGTTCCCCAAGTCTTTGTAAATGGAAAGCATGTTGGCGGCTGTGATGGTGTGTCCATTATTGATTTATTATTTCTCTTGGTTGACTATAACTCATATAGTTTCTCGTGCTCAGTTTACATTGGTTTGGATCATGTTTGCAGATACTCTTGAAGCCCTTGCTAGCGGTCAACTCCAAAAGCTTCTAGATAAAAGCACATAATGCAGATGATCTTCAATGTTTTGGCTATATGACTGTCAAATTTTAGAATCAGAAGTATATAGAACCAGAGTGCAATTAATGATGTTCATGTGATACTTGCATTGGTATACTTCATCCTCCTGCTTCCGTGCAATTTATACACTTTTTCATGCATCAAATAACATTTGTGATATCTGTGTTTTATTCGAGTCCGAATATTTTTCTTCAAACATTATGTTTCTAGACATTTTTTTCTGCAAAGAAAATTATTGTACAGTGCCAAGAACTCTGATTAATTAAAGTTGATGAAGTTATGCCAAGCACTATGCTTTCCTTCCTGCTGTTTATTATGTTTGAGATGCTTGATCCTTGGTTGATTTCTTAATATATTTTCTAAACATGTGGAACTAGATCATATTATGATTGCACAACCATGTAAAGTACAAGATGTTTTTTCTTGGGTACCTGTACGAAGGAAGATGGCAACAGAAATTAATCAAAGAATGATGCATTCAAGTTGTCATGGTTAATTTATCCAACTAGAGATGAATGACATTTGTCTAGCCCTCGAAGACTGCGAGGTGAGCTGGTGAAGTCCGTATGCTTTATTATTATCCCTCTTTCTCCCGTGATGACAGGATTGATGTTCAATTACGTATTACTATCGTTTCAAAAAGATATGTAAGGATTTTCTCATTTTACAATTGTTGCCTGGCATACCCACCAAAACGCACCTGGAATCAAGGGAAATTACAATAATCAATATAAATAACACGTTGTCCTAAGAGATGGGCTACAAAAGAATATGCGTCAGGCTTCATAAAATTAAGAATCTATTGTGATGCGAATTCTTTAGGCCTCCAATACATTTTCTGGGCGCTGAGCATCCCAAGCTTGTCCTTGTTAAATGTCATCCTGATCTCCCAGTGCAATGACTTCAATAAGCTTTCGACTTCGACGATTGTCTCTGGTTCGTCGCGCACTATTAGTTTACCACCCGGTCTTAGGATACGATCAACCTCGGCCATTATGGGAACTAGGTTGCACCTGAAATGCAAGTCAACATTATGTAGGATTTCAGAACCAATACAGTTACACATTTCTGTTTAACTATCAACTAGATGTTAAGTTCAATTGGTAAAAGGTGATAGTTGATGATTAAGAACGAATACAACTTGATAGAAACCATTATAGTTTGGTACATCACTCAACTAGGATCAAGTAGAAGATAAATCTGAGTATAAATGATGATAGTTAATGAATAGGAATGAATAAATAACTTGACAGATTATTTCAACTTGATCAAATAGGAGATAAATCATGATTGAAAATGCTGATGGTGATTACAAGTGATCAAAATTTGACAGAATATAGCACTGACCTTTTCTTCAACCCTGAAAACAAGTGATCCGCATGTAAGAGGTCATACGTTCTGGGGTAGGTGCTGAATGACTCGCACCAATCATGGTATATCCCAAAAAGACCGCGCTCGTAGATGATGGGGAGTGTATCTGGAGAGTCTACATTCACCACATTCATAACCCACAACTTCAAGTCGTTGAGAGCCGCCGCAAACCTGCATTAATTATTTTGAGCGCAAGTAATGCAAGATTCAAACTTCTACTACTGCGGTACTCAGCGTAGCATCATTATAATGCTAATTAATAGAAGAATGCTAGAAATAAACGCATAAGAAATG
This sequence comes from Piper betle, assembly GCA_033002965.1. Classification (NCBI taxonomy): domain Eukaryota; kingdom Viridiplantae; phylum Streptophyta; class Magnoliopsida; order Piperales; family Piperaceae; genus Piper; species Piper betle. The sequence continues at coordinate 28,735 of JAURVB010001477.1, read as the reverse complement.
GTTCCAGTTTACTTGGTTGTTTAATTACATTAAGCAATTTTTGTCAGTGGTACCCAATATGGAAACCATGTCTTTGAAGGCTTCTCAAACATGGTTGTCATCAAAATATTTAAAAGTACTCTCTTTCGGCATCTAAACCAATATTTCTGCCACTAATTGGTTAGAAATGAGAAAAACCGAGCAAAAAGACAAATTAACCAAGATTTGATAAAATTGACATCCGCTAATTCCAAATTGTTAAATAGATGACACGTTAGTAGGAAAATCTCCAAATAAATAGTCACCAATAACTGGAACTGTAATAAAAATGGTAAAAGTGAAAGCAGAAACCCCTTACCCTCCATAAATGGCTTTCATGTCCATAACGTTCCTCACATTTGACCAATCAATGCCAAGTCCACTTAGATAGGAATTGCTCACTATTTGCTTCCAGTGATCATAATCCGCACTAAAATCAGCAGGAGCAGGTTTCCCATATATCCCTGCCTCAGAGTTGTTCAACCAATTGGGAGGAACCCGCAATCTACGAGGCCATTCAACAGGCCATTCAGACCCTTGTTCAGAAGCATCAACTGGTACCTTGTGCATGCAAGCTTGTAGCGGTACATACCTGCAAGATGATCAAAGACATGCTAAAAAAAATGCCAAATACCTAGAAAAAACAGATTTCAGGGATAGTTCTCCCATATAACGCAACTGCAAATGGGGGAACAACACTGATCAACTAATCTACTAAACATCTCACTTGCTTAGAATTAATCAAACCAATTTTCATTAGTAAAACACAGCAGGATCTCTTACCAAGCTGCATTTGGATCATCATCTTCCTTGCACATTGGGGGCTCACTTTGCTTTCGCTTCTCATAACATTCATTAGTAGTGGGCTTTCGGAAAATGGCAGCACCAACACCATTAAGCTTGTCCATCTTAGTAGTTATCAGATCCCAACACATTGCTGCTGTAAGTGACTTCATGGCTGAATAGGCAAAATGATTATTAGTTTTCAATCATGCGGTGGTTCTGAAGAAGATTATTAGTCATATAAAATCCATGACAGCTAACTATCATATACCATTCCATATCTCCACGTCTTCTTGTAGTTTTTGATAGACAGGAGTTGCTGACCATAGAAAGTAACCTCCTGGTCGTAGAACACGGTTGAGCTCCAGAAGTAGCATGCCACCTGAATAAAGAAACAAAAAGAAAAAAGTACATATAATTGAAAGAAAATCTAAAGAACACTTACATATAGAATGATGAAAGGAGCAGTCCAGGCTAAGAAATAAAGGGGACGAGATGAGTTTCAATAAACTTCAGGATTAGTTTGAAAAGTTCTTCCAAGACAAAAGCTAAAAAGAAAGGTATAAAAAATAAGTGAGTGACGAATGACAAACTTACCATCCACATGCCAAGGGACTCTACAACGAGCACAGTGGACTGCATCAAAGACCTTGCTTGGAAATAGAAGGCGCTGAGTCCCCATAACAGCAGATATGGCAGGAATTCCCCTCTCAAGTGCAAACTGGACCTGAGCCTCATGTTCATCCTTCGGTGCAAAGGACATTGCAAGAACATCTCTTTCAAAGAGAAAGCCACCAAAACTAGCAACACCGCAGCCAACATCCAGAATTACTCGTGTGTGCTTGCCCCAAGCAAGCTTCGGCACTGCCTGTAAACAAAAATTGAAACAAGATGTCTTCATACTGAACATGAAATGGACTTTAAAATAAACAAAATCCGAGAACATGAAAAGAAGTTCTAATGATGTACAAAGTTATAAGATAGATCTACTAATAGATCTTAAAACAAGAATTCACAGAACCAATCAAAGCATGGAGTCATAAACATGGCTTGCTGAATAAACATGTCAACCTAATTCACCAACTCAGGCAGCAAAACATTGAACTAATATAGAAAGTAAAAAACTTTCAAGAAAATGAGACTATTTTGGGCTGAATCTTGCGGTCTGTGTACAGGAGCCACAATCATGCCACAATCATGAAAATTAAAAATGGGACCTCAACTTACTCCATAAAATGTCCATAAACAAAAAGATACCAACTAAGAATTATGGTTCTTTCATCAGCATCATTAATGTACTGCTTGCTTCAAGGGCAGCAACTCTTGCAGGAAATTGGCCAAAACATCGTCGATCTGATCACCCCAAAGAACAACCGACATAAAAAAATTGTTATTCAAGAGGATAACATCACCTGCCGCAGGAAATCAATGTAGTGAAGAGCTCCATGAATGAACTGGGTTCCACCACCTGGGAAGGTAAGGTACTCACCAGTGACCTTAACCCAATTCTGATGCCCCTTCACCACTGCAAGCGTAGTGTGAGGCACATTATGATACCAAATCTGGATACGTAAACAAAAAAATCCCCAAACAAATTACACACAACATCCCTCAAATCTGAGATCTAAAAGAAAAAAGAAACAAAAAATCCGACCTTGTCTCTGCTCTTAGGCCACTCAATAGGTTGCTTATACCCCTCTGGTATGGGCACAAGACAAGTTGGTGGCTCCTCAGGGCAATGCCTCTCTCTATGCTCATAACGTATCCTATGAAGCTTTTTGATGGCCTCCTCATTGTCAAGACATGGTATGTAATCAAACCCAGCAGTTGTGTTGCAGAGCAACCAATTGTGCACATTTGATCCACTCCCAATGCTTGCCCTACCATCAGATCCTTCATCTTTCTCACCATCTGATCCTTCATCTTTTTCAACCTTCTTCTCAGACTCGGATCCATCTTCCCCATTGGTATCAGAATGGTTTGTGTCAGAGAATGACTCCGTCGTCGCTTTCTCTTCTCCAGATTGAGATTGATCCTCCTCGCTCTTATCAGATTTCTCTTCTTCTGGTTGACGCTGATCTGAATCATCTGATTGCGGTTCTTCCTCTTTCGTCTCGGATTGCTGCTCTCGTGCATCTTCTTGCTTCTCGCCATTCTCGCCGCTACTCTTCTCGTCTCTCTCTTCCCTCTTCACCTCCTTCTCGGCGGTCTCGGCCTCCGGCTTCGCCTCCGGCAGCGCCTGCTCCTCCTTCTCCTCCTCCTCCTTCTGCTCGCGCTTCTCCTCCACCGCCGGCGGCAGATCGGAGGCGACGAACTTCGTCACCCGCGTCGCCGGCCGCCGACCCGTCGCCGCCGCCGCCAAGCAGGGACGACGAGGTGAGCATGTAGACGCCGAAAACGCAGAAGGCGACGAAGATGACGGTGGAGACGGTCGAGAACGACGAGGAGACCGACCTCTTCGCCGGCCGAGCCGATTTGCCGATCCCCATTCCTCCCAAAAATCCAATCTTTCTCGCAATTCCACCACCCAAAACACCCACAAAAAACCTCCAAACTCAGATCCCACCCCTACCCATCTCCTCCAACCCAACCAAACCCCTCACAAAACCCCACAACAACTCCGATTTCCTTCTATCAAAAACCAGCTAACATCACTTCAAAACCGCACCAAAAAAATCACAAAGACAAACTTTCCTGAACAAAACCAGCAGCAACAAAAAACCCAGCTACAAGCTACCGAAACTGCGTCTAAACCAGCGAGAAGATCCGAGGAGGTGGGAGGGGGAGATGGGAGGATGGGGAAGCAGTCAGTGAGAGGGGAGTCGAAGTGTCGGCATGAAGAATCGGAACAGCCGATCCCAAGAGGAGAAATTGGCTTTTTTTTATTATTAATTTTTATTGTTTTGTTTTCTTAATCTTTTGTTATGGGTAATTAAGTTTGTTGTTGAGAAAATATAATTTTTAACAGTGTTTAATTAAATTTTAGAAATTGTCTTATTTGTCTCATTTTTTTATAATTTATATAGATAAATAAACTTATATATAATAAGGGAAATTATAAAAATTTAAAAATATTTATTAATTTGTCTATTTTTAAAAAATTTAAAAATAAGTAATAATGATATCGATGAAAGACAAATTTTATCAACTTCTTTGCACCTTATTTTTAATCTATATAAATAATATTTTATAAAACCTAACAAAAATTTTTTGATTTAAATATGTAGTTTGTCGATTTTATAATTTTTTCCCTACTTAGTGTAGTTTTGTTGCTTTTATAAAAGAAATTTTGGGGGGAATTATTATTTTCATATATAATTATGAATTAGTTTATCTATTTTATTAATTTTTACTTCTGCTATATAATATATATATATATTTGTTTGTTTATTGATTTTGTAATTTATTTACGACATGATGCTTTTTGACAAATTTACCTTTTTCTGAAAATTTCATACTTATTTTAAAATTTTTGAAAATTTCAATATTTTTTATTAGATTATGAATGGTAAATGTATAGTTTAAAAAATTGAAAATTTCAATTTCTTTTATTAGATTATAAATGGTAAGAGGGAAAGTTTGGACTTAAAGTTTAATGGCTGATGAGTAGTGGTAGGGGGAGAAATTGAACATTTTGAAATAAAGATGGCACATTTGATTTTTTTATTTTTTTATAAGGGAAGAAAACGAGATTTATAATAGATTTGTGTTCACACTTATTTGCAGGCAAAATTTTGGCATATGCAAATTTGGCATGGATTAAAGTTTATTCGTTGATAATGTTGTTCTGTTTTGTCTTGTTTATTGCCTTTGTAGAATAATTTTTTGCAAGTGGATTATTTTTGTATAATTTAAATTAATTTACCTACTTTATCAATTTTCATGTATGATAAAAAAGAATGTATTTTTATTAGTTTACTTGTATTAATATGACTTCTTCTTTATAGTAAACTAGTCGCTAACCCACGTTAAAATATAGTTATAAAAATTGGAATCAGAATCTATTTTTGAGGGAGTCACCGAATCGGATCAAATCGGTCTAAATCGATCACGTATCGGTTCAGTTGAATCGATCTAAATCAGTTTAATCGGTTATATATAATAAGTTGACAATTCATAACATAAATATATGAAAATTAGGTATTGACGTGTGTATTATATTTTATGACATATTTTTTCATATTTTTAGATTTTTTAAAATTATTTAAAATTAGTTATTATTTTTTACATGAGTCGGAGACGAATCAACTTTTAATTACGATAATGTCACCCCCCCCCACCCTGCTCCTTCACCCTTGGCATCGCCATCGACAACTTGCCCGGCTGGCCCCGCCTCGGCCTCCTCCTAACGGCCCCACCCAAGCCTGCCTTCCCCTGCCTACCCTGCCCCGCCTCCCCCGCCGGCCCCGCCCAGTCCCCCTCGCGCTTTTGCCCTGCCTCGCCACCCCTTCTTGTTGTCCTGACCCATCCCCTCGCCGGCCCCGCCCTGCCTCCCCTTACTTACCCTGCCCTGTGCCCCCTCCTTGCGCCTCTGCCCCGCCCCACCACCCCTTTCCCGTCAGCCTCGACTGTCCCACGCGTATAGGCAGCGACAGACCAATGGAGGGAGGGCAGAGGTAAGGGGCAACGACGGAGGCAAACGATCGAAGGAAAGGGGGGCGGCAATGAAGGGAGAGTAAGGAGTATTTCTGTCATTGTAAACATTTAATTCTTATTTTGCCCATGTATAAATAATTTATTTAATATAAAATTAAGAATATTTTAATAATTTACCCAAAACCGATTCCATACTAGATTCAACACCAATTTTCAATCGAATCGCACCCGATCCTATTTAAATCGGCGGATTCCACTTGAATCTAATGGATTCCAAGTGGAACCGCTAATGTTCCAAGTGGAATCCGCTGATTTTTCCATCTATGCGTTAAAGGATTCAAAACAAACCCTAATTATAGTAAAAATAAAAAATATCTTAGTTACAATAGAATTCAAAACAAAATCTTAATTACAATAAAAAACCTTAAAACAATTTATAATTCAATAGAAAAGTAATTTTTCATTAATTACAATATAAAGAATAATATTATAAAATAGTTAATGAATACTTGATCGAACCATATTAAAAGTCCTCGGTTTATATATTAATATAGAAGAGTTGTTAACAATATTGTATTCATTTATATTGTTAACTTACGTAATATGTACAAGTTCTACCATATTAATAAAAGCACATACACAATCACCATGTAATTAAAACATCACTCAATTAATTCGGGAGATGAGCCCAATGTCTATATTTCATGAAATAAGGTAACCAATAATATTAATGATCTAGGACATTTCCTTTCAGATTAATGACTTGCACTAAAATATGTAAACATAAATTACTATTATAATTATTAGTAATAATAATAATAATACTAATAATAATAATAATAATAATGAAATTTATTATTATTATTATTACCAGAATTTAAAATAACCAAAATTTACATTTTCCAAATAAGAAGAGAATTTTAAATAAGCATGCATTGTAAGAATATATGTATATATAATGTTGTATACATATCACGCATCAGAGCCCCACTTGTCAAAGCTAATAACATCACACAAGCTGAAATCCTCCAATAAATATTGTCTGTTCTGCCTAAACATTTCCAGAAAACACACCTAGCATTCAACATGTAATGACCATATAACAACTTCACAGAAGCTGAAATCCTCCAATAAATGTTGTCTGTTCTGCCTAAACATTTCCAGAAAACCCACCTAGCATTCAACATGTAATGACCATATTTTGTGTAGTGTGTGTACGACAAAAAATCTTAGTAACTGAAGCAGAAGGATGAAAAATGCTACCCATCAGAATCATTATCCTCCTATTCGGCAGTTGATTCATAAACCCGTTTCAATCAAAAGAATCCCACGGATCTCAAAGGTAAGGAATTGTAACACACCTTACCTATCTCGAAGTGATCCCCCGCCCCCAACTTCACATTCCAGCAATTAGGATGCTCAAATGAACTAAGCTTCTACACTTGCAGAGAATTGCATCCAAGTCCAATGTCACTAGAACAACCATAACAAAGTTCAAGTTCAAGATAGCGTAAATCAGGGCATCTTATTGGCTACCGCTTCTACATTTGGAGAGAATTGCATCAAGTCCTACGTCCCCTGGTGAATGTTGCACATGAACAGTATACAAGAAGAAAATTGAACATAGACAGTCCTATGGCTTATGGGGAGAATTGCATCAAGTCCTATGTAGCTGGAACAACCATAACAAAGTTCAAGAGAGCGCAAACCAAAGCAGGGCATCGTATTGGCTACAACCATAGTTTCAGATTCTTCAATCTTCCTACGGGGAGACGATTTCCTGCACGAAACATGAAGAAGATTTCCAGCACAAAGAACAAAATCCTGATTGATAAACAGAAAAAAATGCGGCACTAATTTAACATTCGTCACCAAACCAGTAGCAGATCCATCAAAACAAAACGATCCACTTGCGCCGACAAACACCAAAGCACAATTTCAAGAACAAGATGACAAAAGAGGATACAAAAACTCCAAAATGAGGGAGAGATCTAGGGAGGTCTGGATCTCGGCGCACGTGACAAATGGGGGTAAATATGCAATTTTCACCCGGCCACAAATTAATGGCATGAATTTATCAGATGTACCTGTATATAATGTGCTTCATGCCTTTTATTGGTATGAAACTAACCTAAAATGCTTAAAAGAGATCCCTCTTGTGATTGTCAATAATCAGAGCCCGTATTTTAATGTATAGCAACTTAATTAGCAAGTCTTCTCACGTGAAACTTGTTGGGCCGTCTTTCTTCCATAAATATATGAAATTATAATTTTATTTTAGGCAAAAATTAAGATTTTTTCAGATTTAATTAATTGAAAGAGATAAAAACAACGTACGATGCTTTTCTTCTTTGGGTTTTTTTTCTGGTTTTTGGGTTTTGGAGAAAAATTACTGCAAAGTGAGAAAGAAAATTATGTTGATCGAAGAAAGGTGAATGTTTTGTTGAGATTGAGTTGAAATCGTTAATGGTAACTTCACCCAGTTCTTAATTTGTAATATTCTTCATTTATTGTTTTCTACGACTTTATACTAATTTTATAGAAAGTACAGTAAATTGGTATTAAAGAGTTTCTTCTCCTGTGGATCTATTCTGTATCAAAATTGTGATATAGTAAATTTGATCTGGCCGTTTATCCCGTAGTTTTCTCCCTAAATTTGGAGTTTTCCACGTAAAATTATTTTATCGTCTTTCTCTATTTACTTGGTACTTTTCAACCTTATATGTTAAAATAGAGGATTTGTATTTGATTTGTTTAGTTAACCCCAACAAAACTTTCGTGTACCTCCCCCATGCATGAACATGAATCACAACCTCGTGAACGTGATTGACACCCACACTCAACTCGTTTTTAAGATGGTTCACGAGAGTATTTTCGAAATATAATCTTATTAATAAAAGAACAATTCAATATTAGACCGTAATTAAAAGTATGAGTTTTAACCGATCAAAATTTATTTAAAAAGTTATCATAATTTATCTTCTGATTCAATTAGGATTTATGTTTAAAATCAATCAAAATGTATACTTATATTATTAAATTATTATATTTTATATTATTATTTAATAAAAAGTTATTTATTAGATTAAAATTTATTCGAAGTATTAGTAACGGCCCACACGTCTTGCCTAATTTAGCATAACTTGCCATCATCGCCCATCACCTTCTTCTATTTAAGTACAAAGTGACCATGAAACATGCCAGCCAGTGTACCAGTGTGCCATCTTCTTCCCCCGCCACCACTGTCGTTACTGATCAATACCGCTGCGGACACGAGGTGCAGATTCTTTCAACAGAAACAACTCCCCTTCTATTGTTGATTTCCGGCAATATTTAAATCTATTGTTTTCATATCCATGACTGTAAAAAAATGCTTTAACATTTTTTTGTGCCGATGTATGTATAATCAAATTCAGAGCTTTAGTAACCAATTTGATCCTTTTTGAATGTCGACATGTAGCTTGATGATCGCGTTCTTAGAGACGTCCAACTTAAAGCTTTAATGACAAAGTTTATCTTTTCTATGTGGCTAAATAATGTTTTTTATTGATGAATTTTGAGCTCTTCATTATAAAGACAATTTTTATTAGTTATAATTGTGGTTTGTGGCCTATATGTATATCAATCAATATATTTTGGTTGCATAATTATATAATGTAGTTATGGGGACCTGCAATGTTATCATTGAGGAAGAACTGGGGGTGAAGAAGCCAAGAGTGCTATGTCTCCATGGATACCGTACTAGTGGGGAGATTATGAGTACTCAGTTGAAGAAATGGCCTGCCCACATCATAGACCGTCTCGATCTCGTCTTCCCCGACGCTCCTCACCCGGCGGAGGGTCGGTCGGAGATGGAGAGCATTTTCCCTCCTCCCTACTATGAGTGGTTTCAGTTCACTGATGTCATTTGATCATCTGATATTGAATTGTTCAATGCAAGTTTTTACTCATTTGTATAACGTGGTTAACTTGATGGCAGGGGTATGAAGAGTATAGAAATCATAATGAATGTTTAGCTTTTATAGAGGAATACATGGTTGAGCATGGACCCTTTGAGCGTCTTATGGGTTTCTCCCAGGTAATTTAATTGACATATATATCTGCAGGTTTCTATTAGTTGTCTGAATCTCTCAATGTTAATCAATAATCTCCTTTCGGATTTTTCATGGTTCTAAAATTCGAGGTTTCGATTAAAACTGTGGCCGATGGAGCAGAGTTGCTCTACTTTGGAAATTATTTACCCTGAGTTTTTTATCAATACATAAATGAATAGAAAATAATATTGTGGCATGGATATCTATTAATCTCAAAAATCATATTTATATAACATTATGTGATTAAAACATTATAGTTTAGCTCAAAATATTGGGGAGTAGCAATCGACTGGGTAAACTCATTTAGAGTCAAAATGAAGATTTTACATTGTGGGTTTGTTCAATAAATGTGAATCTTTTCAGGGGCGCGCTCTTGTCTGCAGCTTTGGCGGGGTTGCAATCAAAGGTTTGGTGATCATTTCTTTCTTTACAACTAGTCGATGAAATTTTTGCTGATGAACATTAGCTTTTTTTATTTTTGATGAAATAATTTACATGCTTTCTTTTTTCTTAAAAAAAATGTTCAAGGGATTGGCTCTCAAAAGAGTACCCTCAATCAAATTTGTGGTGCTTCTAAGTGGTGCAAAATTTCCCCCAGAGGATATTATAGCTAAGAATGCATACACACCTCCCATGACCATTCCCTCCCTCCATTTTCTTGGTTGGTGTATCTACTGCATTTTCTTTTGTTAAAAATGCTAATTCTTTTATGTTCTTATATCATATTGATGGCATTAATTATTATAATATAAGTACTAATTATAAATTATGCTTGAAGCCTTAAATACCACAGATAATTGTATAATAGTTGAGATATATAATAATATGATGTGATAATATTTTCAGGTGAAATGGATTTTTTTAAGGCCAGAAGGAGTCAAATTGGTCGAAGCATTTGTAGATGCCTGTGTCATCCATCATCCCAAAGGTCACACCATCCCTAGACTCATATATTTGCATGTCTCTCTTTTAATGCTATTAGTATATATATATATATTATACATATACATATATATATATGGATGCCCAATTATATACATGTACAGTAGTAGAGTAGTATATGCTCAACTTGGATGGAACACTCCCTTTTGTGAAGTGATTACCTGTTTACAGTGAGCTTCTTTACTTCCTTTATTTTTTTTTCAGACGATAAGGATGAAAAAATGGTGATGAGTTTTATTGATAAGATCCAAGATTTACGCCTCACAGCACCTGTAGATCACCTACGTCTTACAACACATCAAGATGAAGCTATTGAGAAATCGGATAATGTGACGACAATGGAAGGGGCGGGCTATTGAGATGCTTGATTTATGATTTTTAGCTATATATTGACATGGCATTTAGAAACAAAATAAGAAGAGAGAAGCATGTATTCAATAAAAAGGAGAAGGGTTAATTTAATTATCTCCTCAGCATGAATGATAATGATAATTAGTAATTGTTTATTGTAGGTTCTCATTGACGCTTCTAAATTATGAGAACCTACAAAGGATTATTTCTTGTCCCATTCACTAATATATCAAATCTAGCTAGTTCTAAATGTATTTAAAGCGTTAATGAATAATATATATATATATATATATAATGATATGTCAAAAATGGGCATTTTGTCATTGAAATTTACATCATGAAATAATATTGAACTTGTCCTCGCAAACGGATCAGTGCGTTAATTTTTTTAAAAAAATATCGAAGGTGACCCAAAATATGATCTACTTAAGCGTTGCAAAAAATATTTATGTTATTACCCGCCGTTAATTTTTCTTATACATCGAACAAGATCTTTTTACCAGTGTTAAAAATTGTAAATTTATATATAGTACGTACTTTAAAGTCCATTAGGGAACCTTCTATAAAGTCAATATATGTACTTCATTCCGCTAAAAAATTATTTACATATATAAAACCGGCACTTAATATTATGCCTTATCTTATATATAATGTTCTGGACTATGAATTTTCACGTGTAAGGTTACATGCAACACATTCACCTTGATACCATATACGTATAAAATGAAGCCCAGAATTAAGTACAGTACCTTTCTAGACAGTTTTTTTCCAGGCAGATCTTTCTATAAAGGTATTATGTATATATAAATTTGAGAACATGTCCGTGTAATGTAGTCAACGACATTACAATTACTTCATAGCCTATAATGACGTGGAATAGGAAATGGAGCATACCGTATAATAGCGTGGATCAATTACTATAAGATGTACGTATTTATGTATTATTATAGTATCACCAAAATCTACTACTTAGTGAAAGTAATCTTCAAATTTATCTTATATACATACACATACTCGATATTTAAGCAAAACTGCTATTTTTTATGTCGCTCTCTCCATGCAAGTTAGATAAGTAGGGAGGAATTAAGATAATATATACATTGGAGCGGAAGGAGGAAAGGATCCTTCACCCATTCGAGTCGCACGACCCTTCCTGATTAGTGCATGGTGTGAATCACAAAAGCTTAGATGCATATGGTCCAAACATGGCGACAGCCGTCGTACGTTGCTTTCACTTACCCCTCATGAAACACAATATTATTCATTGGCCATAGCTATAACTGATCATTGTATTTCCAACTTTTACTAAACATATATGGCCGCTTATTTATGTGCGTAGAACATGGTTAACTATATATCAATCGTCTCCGTTGATGATTCGCAATTGTTCATGTGAACAAATGCATCTGTTTCTTTACATGCATGGTTGATCATACACCCACCGAGCTAGCTATAGCTTGCTTGTGGCTAAGGGTTTGCTTGTGTCTTTTAACAAAAATGATCTACACACGACTAGTTACTGAACTCACACAACCGGCCATCATGGACCAGCATGCCTTGTTTCTATAATCGAGGGAAGAACCTGGACCAACTATTTACACTATTGTCTCACTCTCTACGTGAGATATTGGTGAATATTATAAATATGGGTTTTTAGATTATGTAAAATGGCTAATCGTTGTAGAATCAAACCTTAAAACCCATTAATGCTTACATGTTTATTAATTGTGGTGCTGATATAATCTGGACAGCCCATCTATTAGGTCCAGGCTTACACGTCTAAGAATGTGTTAACACTATCTTTATATAAGTTAGGTGCTGAATAGTATAATTTAAAGTAGCTAATTATTTTAGACTAAAGCTCGTTGACCCATTTTCACACCTCGACAAAAAGTCAACCCATCATCTTAGCCGCGTCTGGTAGGAGAGAGGTAGTTTTATGAGCGGATTATTTTTTACCGTGTATTTTGGCTACATGAATACTTACATTAGATGGCGTTTTAAAGTCATTCACTATATTAACTTTTTTTTTTGCCAATCAAATGCTGATTTTATTTGATAAGCCGCAAATTTACTCATTTGACTCTTGAATTAGATAGTAATTAATATAAAAACTTTAATAAGTTTATTAATTATCTTATAATTTACCTATATCAATAAAAGCAGCCACACATTTATTGTTTTTAAGCCAGCTTGGAGTCAACCCAAGACCACGCTCCCTCTATTTAGGCCCAAATCCAGGTTGAGTGAACCCAGTCCCAAACTTACCGATCAGACCGTCTTCACCCATTCAAAACTTAAGGGTGCTTATTTGATTGGTACCCGATCTAATAAAACCCTAATGGTATAATTATTAATAATTCATAATAAATTTTAATTTGAGAGAAAATGATAGTCGATTATAAATGGTTGGGTTTTATAATAAAATGATGGGTATACTGTTTGTACAAGATTTATAATTACATAAATAATACTTATCCTATTAATAATTTTTATGTGTCGGAAAAAAAATCACAGTAATTTCAAGATCCAAGGGATAAGACAAAAAGAATGACCGGTGAGGATTTTGAGACTTAAAATAAAAAACTAAAAATGATTGGGTAAGTGAGGATTTAATCACCGTAATTAAGAATTATATATGAGAAAATTTTATAAAATTATTACAATAACTTAAAAAAAAGGAAATTTTAATTAAAAAAAAACTCGTGCGCAGAAGAGAAGCGGAGATCGCAGCATAGAAGGAAAGCCGAAGCTGCCTTTTCCCCGTCTTGCATGCCTATGACGTCTCCACCCATGAAGCCTGATTACTGTTCCCTACCAACATTGCCGTGAAGCTTGCCATGAGCAGGAGTCTTGGGCTACCTCAAAGGACTACCATTGCTGCTACGAGACAAGGGTCACCACGAGAGATCTGTGTTTCCGTCTAGCCAACGAAACTACGTTGCTGCTGATCTGCTGTTTGCTGTCTCAGCCTTGCCCAAAAGCTGCCCCTTGCCGGAGTTATTTGAAGTTCGGTTGCTGCCCAGATTACTTCACCAACTCTTGAAGCCGCCAAGGAGCCCAACACCGCTGTTGCTTCGAAGGAAGAAAGGTTGCACCTGCTAGAGCCCGTCGTGGAGCCTTACCTCGCTGAGAAGGAGGTTTGCTATTATCCACCTAAGGAAAGGTGCTGCTGCCACATCCTGCTGCTGCCAAAGTCGTCGCCGACGCCTGAACGTCACAGCTTGCTGCATCGGATCTACCCGAAAGGGAAGTTTTCTCTTTTGCAGGTAAAAATAGCGGAGAAGTACCATTGACGTAGCACTTCCACGGATCCCATCAAGTTGCTCCTCCGCCGAGACGCTGCCGGAGACGAGCCATGGAGCCTTGTCCAGCCATAGGGGCGAGCCCGCCGTCTTCCAGCCTGTTGCTGCTCTACTATCTTGCTAAGAAGTGTTGTGGTTCTGAAGTCCATCAATATCCCCAAGGAGTTTGTTGCAGCCACCCGTTGCAAGGAGCCTACGCAAGGAGTAACTGAAAGAACAGAGCCCTATCTCACCGTCATGATGTTGAAACCGTGGGAGAGGATTTGCTGAAACTTGCACGAGACAAGAGCTGCGGTGAAAGGAGTAGTGCTGCCGCCATAACAACGGAGCTTGCCGCTGCCGAGGAGTCATTGCCCACTGTCTTGCTGCTCAGTCAAGGAAAGGAGTCCCTGTTCGTCGTTGTCAAGGAACCGACACCACCGAGGCCCTTCCCCCTGTTGCCGCACATGCTTGCTTGCCACCGCGTTGAAGCTTCAGTGTAACCTGTCTATCCTCGTCGGAGCCGCCGTCATGTCCCCTTCGAGCGACAAAGAAAGTTGCTGAGGCTTTTTCAAGGCTCTTCATTCATTTGCGACAAAGAAAGTTGATTCAGGTTCATAACCAAGATCCTGTAATTGATCCATCAATAGGTCCAAAATAAAGTATATAGAACCAGACTCTTGATGGGATTGATCTCTAGCAAGAAAGGTATGAGTATTGCCTCTAATTTCCAACCAACTATGTCCTGGTTCCTTCATCACCCTATTATCATCCATCCCTTTCCTTACCTTATCCACCTCAGACCACATGCCCTTTGATGCAAATATATTGGATATAAGAACATAGGTTCCACTATCCTTTGGATCAGATAAAATAGCCATTTCTGCAGCATAGATTCCCAATTCCAGATTGCCAACTAATCTACATGCACTAAGAAGACTCCTCCATATGATAGCTGCTGGTTTGATTGGCATATTTTCAATAAAGATCCTGGCTTCTTGCAATCTTCTTGACCTACCCAAAAGCGTGACAATGCAAGCATAATGATCTGTACCTGGCTCTATACCATATTCATTCTTCATGGAGTAAAAAAGTGTAAGACCTTCTTCCACCAGTCCAGCATGACTACAAGCTGAAAGCACGCCAACAAATGTAACATAGTTAGGTTTCACAGATGCATATTTTAGCCTTTGAAACATATTAAGGGCTTCTTCTGCATGTCCATGCTGAGCATATTTTGAGATGATGGAATTCCAACAGCCAATGTCTTTTATATCCATCATGTCAAATATACACCTTGCTTCTTCCACAGTCCCACATTTTGCATACATATCTATTAGTGCATTAGAAACATAAGGCTCTGACTGGAAGCCCCTTTTCATGATTTGAGAATGAAGTTGTAGACCGTGCAGCAAACTTGCAAGATTACTTGCTGAGGCAACACTAGCCACATATGTATATTCATTTGGCTTTAATCCCGCCTGCTGCATTTCAACCAAAAGTTTAAGGGCTTTTTCCCCTTGCATATTTTGAGTGTAACCAGAAATCATGGCATTCCACACAACAATATCCCTGTCATCCATCTTCTCAAAAACCAATCCCGCATCTTCTACATATGAACACTTCGAATAGACATCAACCAAAGCGCTCCCAGCATATAGATCCAATGAAATATGGGATTTTATAAGGAGGCCATGTATTTGTCTGCTTAATTCCAGAGATGCCAATGATGCTGAAACCCCAAGAAGGCTGACAAATGTCAAAAGGCTAGGGGAAAATGAGTTCCGCCTCATTTTGTTAAAGAGCTCAAAGGCATCCAAAAGATCATCACTTCTAGCATATCCTTCAATCATGGCATTGAAAGAAATCAAATTATGATCAGCCATAAGGTCAAAAGCTTTTCTTGCTTCATCCAAACAATCACACTTGGCATACATATCTATAAGACCATTCTTCACAAAACTGTCTGACTCAAGATCTGTTTTGATTGCAAAACAATGAATTTGCTTGCCTTGCATCAATGACCCAAGAGAACCACATGAAGTTAGAGCACTCGTACAAGCAAATCCATCCAGATCCCATCCCTGTTGTCTCATTTCAGAAACCATGTTCAATGCCTGAAAGTCACAGTCATTTTGCATGTAGCCAGAAATCATTGTAGTCCATGACACAACATTCTTCACAATCATGAGATTAAAAATTTTTCGAGCAATTAGCAACCTATGGCACTTAGAGTATATGTCTATAAGAGCGTTGTTGACAGAATTATCAATGTCAATGCCATTTCGGAGTACATATCCATGGAGTTGTTTGCCCTCGTCTAGAAGCTCTAACAGTGAACAGGCACTTATGACACTTGATATTACATATCTATCTGGACGAATGTTTCCTTCCATCATTTGTATGAACAAGTGCAAGGAGCATTTGGGTCGCCCACATTGAGTATACCCTGTCAACATTGTGGTCCACGTAACTTCATTCTTAACGGGCAACACATCAAAAACTGACCTAGCTTCTTCCACACACCCAGTCTTAGCATAAACATCAATTAATACAGTTCCTACATAAACATCTTCACTATACCCCGACTTCACAGCTAAACTATGCACTTGACCAGCTTCATAAATTGCCCTCAACTGCACGCACGAACGCAAGACACTAGCCAAAATAAATTCATTGGGGTACTCCGAATCACATTCCCGGAAACACGAAAAGAGCCTCATCGCATCCTCCCCTCTTTCCTGCTGCGAGTAAGCAGTTATAATCGTGGACCAAGAAATGATATTCCTCTTCGGCATTAAATCGAACACTTTCCTTGCAAAGCCAACATGGCCACACTTTGAATACCCGTTCAAAAGAAGGTTGTTGATAAAAACATCTGATTGTAAGCCAGACACCTCCACCTTGGCATGAGCTTCCTTCAAGCAATCAAGACTCAACCTTTCAGAAACGCATGACTTCAGAGTAGCACCCAATCGGCGCCGGCCGTCGCACAACCGTTCAATCGAACGAATGGGACTACGAATATACGTTGCATACCAAAATGTACAAGGAATGCAACGAATGCTCACACACTGGTGAAATCCCATGCTGGTCACGGGCAACCAACCTCACCCACCGCCCAAGCCGCCTCCTTTTCTGAATGCATATGGCAGAGGCCACTTTACCACCGAAAAAGTGCGGCGAGAGGGACGGCGAAGAGAACTCGCATCGCCGGCGGCCGGCGGCCGACTAATGGCGGGAAATGTAGCGGACGGGCTGAACCGTGTGTTTGACCTGGTGACGTCACATTTTTTTCCACGTGGCTTTTATTAATGGGGATTTTTTTCTTTTTTCCGCAAATATATGGTGAGAATATATTTCTACATCATTCAATGCATCCTATTTTGGGATATTGAATTTAGAAATATTCCAACTTGGATTGGACCGAAATAAATAAATATTTAATAAATATTTGGATTGTCAATATATATAAGATTAGAATAATTTAATTCGTATATAAATGTATGGGCACGTAAGGTTGTTAATTGAGCGTTCGGCTCGGCTTGACTCGACTCGAAACTCGACATTTAAATGTTCGACTCGAACTCGAAATCTTACAAGCCGAGCTTGAGCAAGGTCGTATTCGACTCGACTCGACTCGGTTATAACTCGAACTCGACTCGATAAAATAATATAATAATATAGTCTTTATATTTTATATAAATTAAACCGTTTAAGTATATTCGAGCTCGAGTCGAGTTCAAACACATAAAAGATATTCGAGTTGAACTCGAGCATATATGTCCAAAATTCGTTTGATCTCGAGTCGAGTTCGAACGAGTTTCGAACTATTCGAGCCAAGTTCGAACACATGTTGAACTCGGCTTGCTTGCTTATGGTAGCAGGAACATGCCCTCAATTGTTTGAAGAAACTTTACTTGGTATAACTTACGTTTTGGACTGTGATTCATTTTATTTTATTTGTTTTCGTTGATTATAGTGAGGTAATTGGTTGAGTGAGGTCTAATTTTAAAATGAATTTGAGAAGATTGTATTTGGATGGAACAGGACTGTTTTGGATTAGGATCAAATATGGTATCCTTTGTGGCTTAAATTTCTAATTATCTGAAGGGAATTGGGGTGGTTGAAGAGGACCCAGAATTGCAGTGGCAGTGGCTCACAGAAAAACAAGAAAAGAGAATGTAAGTTTGTATATTGCCATGTCGGAGTGGACCTCCATCTCCTTCCCTCCACATTAATCTTATCCTTCTTATCCCTTCTCCTTGTGCAGGATTAGACCATGGACACCCTCGGCTACCAAACCATTTGCTCAACATGGCCAATCTGGCAAAGCTACCTCTCCCCTCCTCCCTCTCCAATCTTTCCTGCCTCCTCCCATGCTCTTTCCCTTCGGCATCTCAACATTACCAGTACTTTTATCTTCCTAGGATGAGCCATTTATGTAAAATTCATGCAAGACTCGGTGAGTAAGAAGATCAATCGTCACGATGTCTTTTTAGTTTTTTGCAAATTTTTATGTCTTAATATGTTTGTATAGGAGGGGGTACTGATGGTGAAGCAAAGCCTGGTCAGAAGAAGAAGTTCATCACAAAAGAAGAAGAACCTGACCAGTGAGCTTTCTCTTCCATTCTTTACTTTTTTTTAAAAGATTAATTTGTTTGGGGATGGAGATGATTTTTTCTTTTTATTCTTCTAAACAATTTTAAGAGATTGCAGGATGCATATTCCCCCTCAATTCATGCATCATGCATGATCTTCGTTTGATCCGAATTGAGATTATATTATCATAAGATTGAATTCGTGTGAGTGATAATATTGATTTGAACAGCTAAACATGAACATGGAGGGCGAAATTTGCAAATAGTTAGGCAAGGTTGATAGAACTACGAACTCAACCTGCAGGATAACTTCGTTGTAATGAGTGAACAGGTATTGGCAGACTGCAGGAGAGAGAGAAGGAGAGAACCCCATGAAGACTCCATTGCCATACATAATAATCTTTGGAATGTCCACTCCCTTTGTTATCTTAGCCATAGCTTTTGCTAATGGTTGGATCAAAGTGCCTGTGCGATAGATCTTAGTAATTGATCAAATTCTACCAGTGCCATACTGCGAGTACTTTATTCAAGTAAAGGAAGCAATTTTCTGACTTGTCTGTCGATGAAGAAAAGATCTTGAACTAGAAGAATAGTTGGTTTTGAGCAACGTCTGTATTTTTTATGCTAATTAGTACTGAAAAGATATTGAACTGCCAGTTTCATATGTTTGAACAGGCTTTTCATAGATACCTCATAAATATTCGAGCTGAATATATTTGCAATACTCGTTAGAAATTACCATTTCATGGGAACATCAGAAATATTAATTAGAGTATGTTGGGTAAAGTGAAGTATATCAAATAATTCAGTCTTCTTAAAAAATTCTCAACCATGCATGTAAAAATGCATAAGATCATTACTACTAGCCATTAGTGCCATCTATTATTCCACCATGATAAGCCCGAATAACTACAACGCGCGCCAAACATGAAACAATGCTTATAAGAGCACTTCAGACAGAGATCGCTGATCGGTACTGGCCCTGGGTTCACATTTTCATTTATTTACCAAGAACAATACATGCAACGGAATCGCGGATCTCATAATGTTATAAGAATGCTTATGTTTTCACTCAAACTACAGAATTTTCATTTGTGTTGCGTGTCTTGTGTGGTCAATTGGATTTTACTGATCGAGTGCGTAGTATTGACGGAGAGGGAGGGACAGTTAGTCTGTCCACTGTGTCGGGTTCTGTAGAAGGAAGATGAAGCCATCTGGACCTTCTAGCACAGTATATTTCGATACATTACTCTCTATCTCTCTCAATCAATTCTAATTTCAAAAATATTTTTTATTTTTTCTCTTATTAAATAATAAAATAGAAGACAATTACATACATAAAATATAAATTCTAATTTTGTATATAAATTTTCATTTTTATCTTGTCTTAAATAATATGAAATTTTATTTTCATATAATCTTTAGATGATAATCACATAATATCTTATCCCCTAATTGTTCAAGAATAATTAGAAAGAGATTCTTTAACTATAAAAAATTAAAAATAAATATTCTCGCATTTATTATTACTGTGCTATTCTATTCTAGGTCCTTTTTTTTTACTTATCCTCTACGTAAGAATGGTTAGTCATATAAATTTAGTGTATATTTTACAATCAGTGAACTTTTTTGAATTGAGGTTATACTTTAATTTTTTAATTTAAAATTTTATTTTTATCTTGTTAATCTAACCATAAATCTTATTAATTAATAATCATCTTTAAAATCAACAAACAAATAAATTAATATAATTACACTTCACGCTGGGAATTCTACCACACCATCCACTAGTGTCCTTAGATTGTTCTTAGTTCCATCCTGCTTATTTCGTTTAAATTTCTTCTTTTTGAGCTAATAATTCAAAGCTTGAGTCAACTTAAAAACTGTAATTTCAAGCTAATTAGCATACATTTTCGACAACATGAAACCCACATTGACAGTTCATTTCAGAAGATAGAAACTGACAATCCATCCATACAGAAAAATAAATAGTACAACTTTACAGTATTTACCCTGGAAGGAATTTGCAGTATCTATATCTAAGAAACAGGATTGCCTAACAATCAGCAACACCAGAAAAGTACTCGTGACGAACAGTGAAAGGCACACTAACTTCGTTTTTGGAGAATCTGTAAACTCTGTAACGGTTTATCGTGACACCCGAACTTTGGAGAGATCATTAACTTAAATGTAGAGAATCACCTGTGATTGGAGGACGCTCTTGGCTTTCCTTTAATGGAGTTTAAATGCTGAGACACAAATATGACTCCCATCAGAACTATCAAACAGCCAACTAAAGTGCTGAAAAACAGTGCGCCAGGTTGTCTGGTCTGAACAAAACCATACACCCCGCTTGACGTCACAAGAATAATGTCAGTCAGGCCATCATTACTGAAATCTTCAGTGACAAGGGCATGCGTTGGGGGTGCAGGCAAATCTATTTCGGTCAGATCGGAACCGCCCGGAGATATAATAACAGCTTCTTGCTCTCCAGCAGCAAGGATCACTTCATGCTCATCCCCACGTCGCAAGGCCATAACTTTCAGTGTTGGAACTACATTTCCTTCCATCATGTCTGATGCAGACGGAAGATTGGACCATGTTGCACCAGTCAAAAGTTGCCATCTCCATATAGCATCATGACCATGCAAACCAGGCGTATATGAAGTTACCTGCAGAAGGAAAATAAGTACAGAAATCACGATCAGTATAATATCAGTGTATCTGGTTCCTGAATCATGCGATAAGAGAATAGTTCATGACATACAAAATTTTCTAGTTGAAAAATTACTGATGCATGATAAAACAAGAAAAAAGAGTCCACTTTATGTCAGGAACAAAGAGATAGCCATTTCAAGTGGAGCATACTAGCAGAGATATTGAAACAAACTCGACGAGAGTAAGTGTATCACCCAACCACCATTGAGATCTGGCTGCTAATTGAAAGAAAAAAAACACATGTGCATAGGATAATCTTAATCATTATATGGACCACAGTTTCCTCCAGCTCAAGAATGTACAAAGATTGTTTGGGCTTAGTTAGGCACCAAGCACAATTAGAATAAGACTCCAGTGACAGAGTCAAACATATGAAACATTAATAAAATGATATACCTCTCCACGATTTGTCAAAAATATTATGTCTCCATGACTTCCTTTTCGATGTCTATGGCCATCCTTTCTTTGAAGAAGAACTGGTGCTGCTACCTCCAGAGAATTTGAATTTACATTACGCCCAAAACTTCTAGAAAATTCTCCATTGTGAAATATATTAAAAGTGCCATGATGACAAATGGAAGCATTGAAGAGTTGTTCACGCACAGGCACACCAGAAGTTGCAACAGCCCAACAGGGCTTCAATACTTCCATGGATCCACTTACTATGGTCTGTTCTGCTCCATTACTCCCAACAACCTGTCAAATAATTTGATAAATGAACAATAAGAAGGTTGCCAAAGCACTCTTGAATTGTTTACAATTATCACCTAAGCTTCATCCCAGATGGCATCCATGAAGAGGACATTTAAACCACTATCCAAGAGATGGTACAACACCCATCATGAGACATGTAAGAGATCATAATTAAATAATGGTTGCACCTCGTATTCCATCTAGACAAAGCTCAATAATCTACCACAATGTATTAAAGAATAAAATATAGCTCATATTGTAGAACATCTTTCGCAAACAATAGTCAATTATTGTTGATCCTGTTACCTTACTTGCACCTAAATTGTTTTTTATTTTTTTACTGAACATTTTCTTTACAAATTTTTATCATTAACATATGGTTATTGCTTTACATGTTTTTATTAAAAGCATTGATTTAAGTATTCTTTTCCAATAAATATTTATCTAATTATTGGGTATTATCTAAATAATTAGTAAATAATATTAATAATTCCAATTTTCAGATTTTCTGAGATCTCTTCGGCTCTTGAGATCTCTATTTCTGGACAGTCCAAGTCAAGACCAAGAACCAAAAAGGCAAACCTTGCAATAAACCTAAGAAGCAGCTAATATATCCTAAATATGAGTGTTATATAGTCCTGCTTCAATAAACTCTAGAACAGAAGGTGATTCATAAAGTTGCATCTGGATGCTATTGTAATAAATAAAAAGCAATTGGAGATTATAAAAGAAAGTAGCAACTACCTGCACGTGATCTAAAACTCCATCCCCATTAATATCAGCATGAAGGCCTCCTTCTTGAAGATGAAGCTGGCAAATTTTAGGAATAAACTTTAACATAATTAAGATATCTTAGAAGCACAAATTTTAAGAATAAACTTTGCTATTGTAATATGAACATTAAGAACAGAATCCAACCTTTGAACAACTAAAAGCATCACAAATACCCTGGCTTAATAAATAAATATAGATGGGCATGCCATCAAGCCTGGGCAACCAAAATGCCACTTCTAGTAGCCAAAACTAATATATCCATATTGTGACATACAAAAATTCCCAAGAAAATGAATCAAAATCAACCATACCCAGTGTTTTAGATTATTAGTGTTGTGCAGACAGCAGGTATTCGGATCAGGTTTTACTTCTAAGTTCAGTAAAAGATAACCATTTCAACATTTGACAAGTCTTCAGCTATTACCTTGCAGATAGTACGTCCAGTAGCCATATGAACAGCTTCTATTCCTTCCTTCTGATGAGCAACAACAACATTTGGAACCCACCAAAGCTGAGTGTAATTGGTTATTGTTGGAACATATGGCATCCTCTGAAGGGGGGAAAATAAAAAGGAGAATTTTATCGTCAAACATATATTGTTAATCTCAAAGAAATGATAACCAAACTTTTAAACAGGAATTTTATTACCATGAGTCAATAAATCTTCATAAATGAATTTTATTTCCATTAAGTAATACCTTTTTAGATTTTGCTGAACCAGCAATATTTGCTGCTTTTCCAATCAACCTCGGAATTTTATTTGTTGCATCCTTCCCGGGAGTGTGGTTCTCTTCAGGTTTGTGAAGATTGTATGCTGCACCTTTCCCCTGTGACTTCTTCAACACTTTTCTTTTGTGTTTTCTGAAGTGCGAAAGCTTAAAGGTGGTATCTTCCCTCCTTTCCTGATTTATATAATCCACATCAAGTTAAAACTCCGAGTCTGACAATAAACAATGAATTGCAGTTGTCTTTTCTGCATAATTACCCAGCGATGAGGCATCACACCAAGAATTGATTCTCTAAAGTCTCTGCATTCAAACTGAATACAATAAAAGAAATGTAGAGTGAGAAAATGCCAACAATCACATGACCACTCTTATCCAGATCAAGACAACATGATTTTAAAAAGAAAAACATGACCAAAAACGAAAAATAAGAAAGACAGATATACCTCTCCTGGATGGCGAGTATTTAATGCATTAGCATCCAGCTTGTAGTTATGCTGTGGAATCACCATCGATGAATCTGAAGTAGGCATCTGAATATTCTGGAAGAAGCATGTAATTTAATTATAATTATGTAAAGCATTTCATTTACAATGAGCAAGTGCCAAAATGGAAACAAACTAACACCTCGTTCTTTCGATTCCAGCGAAGAGCACCAGACCTTCCAGCAAATGCATATAGAGCAAAGTGGCGTAAGTCCACTGTTCCATTGTTATCAGAATCCTGCATGACACCATATCAGAATCAGGTAGTAATAGTGTTGCCCAAAATTCATACAAATTATTATAATCAGGAATATTCAGGAAAAAAATTATAAATTTAAAGAACAACCACAATAAATGAGAGACAAATCACATTTAAACCTCAAAGACCACTATACAAGATGTAGTAATGAAGTTAAAGTAAGGTCTCTGTTCATATTATATATGGCACCAGATAGTATGTAAAAAAACACAAATCTATTAATGAGTGCATCATGAAACTAATCATTGTAACTAGAAATATAATTGATATTCGTGAACCAAAGCAACATTATTCTTTCTGATAACCACAGAAATACAAAGTTGGATGAATTTTCTAACAATAATTTCATCACATGCAGGGCTTTGCTAAAAATACAAAAAATAACCACTGGATAAAAAATCAATGCCAACATGCTGTAAGGTATAATAATTTTGTTAAATATGTAACTGATCACATCACTTTGCAAGATTTCCACTCTTTTTATCTAGAATTGAAAATTTGAAGCCACCACACTCTGCTAGCAACACATGCAGATACAAAAGTAAATGCAGTATGATGCCATTTGTTGTGGGATTAGGATATGAAAGCATGTACCTCCTTTTCAGTAGCACTTCTTCTGTGTTCCTCAGCACTTTTCTCCGACATCAATGATTCTTCAAATGGATCCATGTATAACTGTAAAGGAACAGATTATAAGTCTCCAGAGAGGAAAAAAAACAGACTAAAGCAACAAAGAATACATTTCAGCATCCAAGAACAAAACCAAAAAACTATACCCTTGAGATAGTACAGTTGTTGAGGTAAAAAAATAGCTACCACAAATTCAATCATTAAAAAAGCCATTACATAATATTCCACTTGATAAGTAGTTCAGAAGCTCCTTTTTCTACTAAACCATAAAAGATCTTCATAAAAAATGAACTTATCATGGTCCCACAATGTAGGATTGAAAATGCAAGAAAATGCAGTGGTTGAAAGGAATAAACATACATGAGGTTGCATTTCCATCCTTCCCCCAACCACAATCATGCCAACATCTCCATGCTTCAACGTGTAATTGCTAACAGAAATTGCTACCTCTCTGTGGTGGGCCCCATGTGGAAAGTCCGCCTGACATTAATAATAATTATCTACACTATGTCTTAGTTTTCAATACATGAAATTTACAGGGAAACGCTACAGTACTTAGTACCTTCAAGTCGTTTTCCCACAATTTTTTGAGGTTGTGATCAAAACACATCACTGACCACCCTGATGTGACAACAACTAACACCTGTTTTTGAAGATCTCCAGGCTTATGGAACTTATCAATAACACCCACAGCCATTGCAACAGGACGCCGCCCAGAGGCTATCCTAATTTTATCAGGAAGTAATGATATCTCAGCCAATACACGTGCTTCACTGAAGCTTTCGTCAACACGCCTTGTATGTGGCTCTAAAACCTGGGAAAGTTATTAAACATAAAGTATCATCTGTATAGAGAAAAATTGCACGACTGTTGTTAAAGCATTAAAGAAGAAATATGTGCAAGCAACTTATATGGTGTAAAGCGATAGCTGTCAATCTTTCAGAAAGAAGATGAAAATAAATGATTCTAGCAGCAGATGCAACATGGTTCTAACCACTAAAAGAATACTTCAAATCCAATAGAAAATGGTAAATCAAGAGAGAATAATATCAAGCATCCACAGCTGCATGCCATCAGGTGAATTGCATTCAGAAGGCTACAAAGAATTGGAGTGCTTACAAAACAAGACTACATATGATGGGTTTACTCAAAACAGAAAAAATCCTAAAAAATCAACTGGAATCATACTTGCCTGAATTTTCGCGTCATGGGTAGCCACCAGCACTTCCTTTCTACCATCACCATTCAGATCAGCCACAAGAGGAGGAGGGAGCCGTTCAGCCTCGTATTTGATAGGATAATCATCAGAAAGGTGGAACCATGCCTCTCTGAACGAAAAATCACCTTCACGCTGGAATGGGAAGCCAAAAACACCCATTCTATCGAATCAAAAAGCATGCCACGCCAAAAAAAAGCCATGCTAAAATTTCACTGGTCAATTTTAACTCTCTAAACTCAATTTTTACTAGCATATTTGCATCCTAATGAGCATAAATTTCAAGTATGCAAGAAAATAAAAAGATTCCCAATCTTTTAACAAACTTCAACATAGCAATTTCCATATTCTTATGGAAATTAATCAACGCACACGGAACAAATTCCACTCTACTCGACCTTTTCACTTTTGGACACATCCTAATCCCCATTTCCAGAAGGATTAACACGTACATCAAGAAACAACTTGTACTTCACCTTCCTTTTTCGTGCTCAAATCTTCAGATTGAACACAAAGATTAGGTCATTTACAAGTAACAAGGTCCGCACAAACTAGCAATAAACCACAAAATCATCCCAATATTCCATTTCCGAATATGATCCACACCAAATCGTGAAACAAATTCCACTCCAATCACCTTTTGTGCACACAACCCGTCAAATCGAGGCGAAAGACCAGACTTTTACAAGTGAAAAGGCCAGCACAAGCCACCCATCAACCACCAAACCATCCCCAATCCCCCATAAAAACCATGGAACAAAGATTTCCCCTCCAAAAAATACACCAAAATTTGCCAAAAAATAAAACCTAGAGAGAAGGGGAGAGCGTGGCTGACCTGGAGGGAGAAGAAGATGGCGAAGGCGCACAAGAGGAGGATCGCCAAATCTCGCTTCCTCATCGTCGGAGTATCTGACGGCGGCGATCGTCGCCGGGGAAGAAGGCCGCCGGCGACGTAGACGAAGGAGACGAAGCGCCTAGAGTCGGCCTGGCTCGAGCCCTTGAGTCATGGCTTAGTTAGTCGGCTAATTAGGTCGCCTTTTCTTTTATTTTTATTTTCATTTTCAAATTAATTAGGTTGCTTTTAATGCCAAAAGAAAGGGAATAAAAACAAAATAAAAATTTTATATAGGTGACTTTATTAAAAATAATTATTTATAATGTATTTTTGAAAAATCTAATACATCCATTGTAAAATCTAGTATATTAGATCTTCAACTTGTGTTAAATACTTTGAAGTGATGATTTAAGCCAATTAATTAATTTACATATAAGCAAGATCAGGAGAGTATATTACAGATGCTTACATTTGTGTCAATTATTTTGAAAAAATTATTTAAGCCCATTAATTTACATATTAGCCAAATTGCTATAAATAATATAAAAGTCGACTTGAGATCGTATTAATTAGTATGATAAATAAGAATTTTTAAATTTAATCTCATATCTAATATTTATCGGATAATATTCAATGTGTTAGCGGTGATGTACTTATGTGATTACAACTTACGTTGGGTAATTAAATTCCACCCAAACTCGAGAAAGTTAAAATTGAACATCTTCCATCCACATCCCAATCCTATATATCGTTTCAATCCAAATAGGTTACACCAATCATGATAGGCTTTTTGAATATGTAATTGATGAATACATCAATTACAAGTATTATAGAAAGTTTTATATTAGGTGATATGTAATTGGTGTTTTTATTGTTTTTTGAACCTTTCCCTGAAATTCCATCTTTTACTATGCACTCTAAGATGTGAATGATCAATGTCTAGTTTGGCATTCTACTTGTTATTAGTTTTCATGTTATATATATATATATATATATATATATATATATATATATATATAAAAAGAGTTACTTAGGTGAGCCAGGGGTGGGAAAAATTCCCTGCCCCAAACTTTTATCTAGGTTGTTTGATTACAAGAATGACCTAGATATGTTATTTTTTTAAAAAACTAAACTTTGAACTGAACTATCCGACTACAATGACGACTTAGATCTATTATTTTTAAAAAAAATCTAAACCTTAGGGAATGATGCCAGTGATCACCAATCGGTCGTGTCGGCCGCAACCAGCCATGTCTGGCTGCCCCTAAACCAAATCTACACATGGCTAGATCTGGCCCGTGGCCGAGGAGGCGAACGGACTTGGTCGGCGACTGCTAGATCTATTGTTTAAAAAAAAAAAAATTTTTCCCCAAAGGCGACAGCGGAAATGTCGGCGCCGCCTCCAACCAAGGGCGGCCAATGTAGCCGCCCCTGACCAAATCCACTCAGGGCGGCCAGACATGGCTGGCCGTGATCGGATCGAGCCACGCGACCTTATTGGCAATGCTGCCAGATATAGATCTGGCTGTCGCGTGGCCAGGTCCGTTCATTGTGGGTGGACTTGGCCTTCCCCCAAATAGATTGGGACCGGGGACGGCTGGACCTAGCCAATGGCGGCCAAATTTGGCTGTACAACCCAACTCAACTGCGGGCAGCCATGTCTAGCCGCCCCGCAGTGAAGCTGGTAGTGTAAAACCCGCGATTCGAGTCAGGGTTTTATATATTCAGAAC
>JAURVB010001476.1:0-29234 GCA_033002965.1 Piper betle | reverse complement strand
AGAAAAATGATTAATTAATTAGGATTATATGACTTTTGAATTCTTAAATAATTATTATTAACAATGATAATAATTTATCTTTGTTTTAATAATAACTTGTTTAATTAGCAACTTAACAGTTTTAATCGAATTAGAAATCTTTAGCCAATGTTCTTATTACACCTATTTATTGTAATAATTGATTAAAAATATAAACATGCATAATAGTACTTATTTTAAGTTTTTGACACCTATTTAGTTTAGCTAGGATTTCTAGTCATATATAAAATTTTAATATTTGTTTTTAAATAGTTCAAATGTATTTAATTTTGTACATTTACTGATGTATATTATTCATAAACTCAAAATGTATCCTAGGTATTGCGTAGGTCTTCGAGCTAAAAAATCGTTGAATAGGATGAAACGACAAAACCCTAAATTAATAACTGAGATTTCTTTCTTTTAATCATGCTGCAATATGATAAATCATCATGAAGAAAATGTCAATTATTCATTTAAATGTTTTTATCAAAAAATTCACGTAGAATTACAAAATTCGAGCTGTGATATTTCCATTTAAATTTATAGCTTATGCATATAATGAACTTTAGCTTATAAGAATAGTGGAGAGAAAAAACCCTTTAGCTAAAACAAATGCTATATATTATTAAAATAAATATTTTAACTTCTAATTAGCAGGATATAACTATCACATTCACAAAAGGTAACGTTGAATAAAAAATTATCACTAACGGTAATAACGAACATGAACACGGGTCCACCTTATATTATCAAAATATCCACTTGTCCCCTGACCGTCGTACGCCCCCATCCAAAGATCAATATTATAATAATGCAAAAATATACAAAACACACTGCCAACTAACTAATGTTAGAGAAAATAAATAAATAAATAAATAAAGAGCTAAAAAGATCAACATTAACCTTGTTGGAATTTGAATAATTGGGCTACTATTATACAGTGTTCAATGCTTGTTAATATGAACTGTTTTTTGAGATATGTTCTTATGTTATTTGATGGATTCTATAAGCATGAGATGGTTGTCTTGATATTTGAATGCTTGTCTGCATGTGTGTTATCAGTTTTGTATTTGTATGGCTGGATGCCTGTGGTGTTATGTGTTGTCGGAAACAATGAATGGTCTGCCCTGTGTTTCTTGTTTTTGTAGATCAGGTGGAGGGGGTAGCTTTGACTGTGTTTATGCCTGAAGTAACCTCTGTTTGAGTTTGTAATATTGTGCTGCATGCATACAGTACTGTTCATTGCGTGCTAGTAATTTGTTTAAGAAAAAATTTTGCTCCTCCCCTCCTGGGAGCGAGGCCGATGGAGGCGCGGTGTCCCCACCGTTGATGATCAGGATGATCGACCGACAGCGTCCCCCGGCGTAACCAAAAACCACTCTTTGTTTAAACATAAATGAACACTACTGTTCATTGCGTCCCCTAATACGTAAAAAAAACAGTTAAAAGAAATTAAGTTATTATTGCTTAAGTTAAAGGTTCATTCTTGAGAAAGTTGTGATAGAAAAGATAAAAGTTTTTATTGTGTTGCTACAGTTTGAAAAGTAGAAAGTTGGGCATGCATAAAAATTGAAAGGCATCTATGTTTCGTTTGTGTTCTTATGGAAAAATTGGAAGCCTCGTGCCTTAGCAAATATAATTGTTTATTTACAACTACTGACTAGAAGCTAAAGCTTAACACAGTATCTAATTGGTTCATTTTCTCAGCCACTGTGTTGGGGCAATAAACTATGCCATGAAGCTAATATGATTAGAATCGAGTGTTTGATTATCTGCTTTCACTTTGTTGAGTCGCCTGTATGCTTCTTTTGCCAACATGTACTTTGTTATTTCATTGACTATATAAATTACACGAGTGCTTTGCAACTTCTTATATGAAAGTCAAGTGTTATCCTGCAATTAACAAATCGCTTTGATTACTTGAAACTCACAATAGCTTGAATGGGAAGATCTGCAACGCGTGGCAAATCGGAGATGGGAAAGAGAGCAAGGCCGACGAGATGCTACCGAGGATATGTCTGAGGATTTATCTGAAGGAGAGAAAGGAGATACACTTGGTGAGATGGTTCAAAGTGAAACTCCCAGGAGGCATTTTCAACGTAACGTATCAGATCTTCAAGTTTGGTCTGATGATAATAAGGGCAAGAAGTTGTACATTGTCCTTATCAGGTATTTCACCGTGTCTCTTGTACATAATTTTTTAATACTGGTGTGTACTGTTTGCAGCTAACTTGATTTCTAGTTTTGAGTTCTCAATGTTTTGATTGAAATTTGCAGTTTTTTATTAAAATTTATACCGTTGAAAGATTGTTACACTTTGCCATGAGTGAGACCGTCATTTGGGGAATGGCAATCAGTTCGAGCTGTAAACTTAATAGCAGTCTATGTGCATACCATTTGCGGAAGTTAAAATAATGCATATGGCCGATGCAGAGTATACTCTATTTTCTTTGACATAGTACTCAGAATGGAAGTGATTAGTTGTAAAATCGTAGAAGATTGGTAATCAGCTGTAAGACTATACTTTTTAACAAATCAGCACCTGTTAAATACCCTTAATGACATCTTTGAATTTGAGGAATTAATGAGTATTATTATCCATGTATCTCTATTTCTTCATTGAGTTTTGCGGCCAATATTACTGTACTTAGAATAGTGAAACCATGAATTCAATGCTGACCTGTGAAATGGACTAATGAGAGTTAGTATTGAAGCCTTTACTGACATTAATGTGATCTCTATTATTTTATCAGAAAGCTAGTCAAAAGGTAATTAGCTTAAGTGGGTTTTCCATGACCGTAATAAATTGTGTTTGTTGAAGTATGGCTGCCACGGGAATTAACGATGGCCTAGATGGACATCATGTACATGTCTGTCATGACTACTAGTTGTAGAACATTATCTGTAGTTTTGTTGCAGAATTGAAAACTCCCATTTCAGTGAACTTAAAACACGAATTAGTCATAGGAAGAAACTATTTCATCTAAGAAACATTTTGGCTTTTCAGAGATACCATAAGATAGACTTGTGTATAGAACCATTGTAGTCTGTATGATTAAATTTTTTGACGTAGTTAAATCATTAAATGGCTATTTAACACTTGTGTTTCTGCAGTCTGCATGGCCTAGTTCGAGGTGACAATATGGAACTTGGCCGAGATTCTGACACAGGGGGTCAGGTACGAAGCTTGTTCTTGTTGAAAACAAATTGGAAATCACAAAATTATCAGTGAACTTGTTGAAACTATTATAATTTGTGAAATCTATAACAGGTGAAGTATGTTGTTGAACTTTCTCGTGCACTTGCTATGATGCCCGGCGTTTATAGAGTGGATCTTTTCACTCGGCAAATCTTATCCCCTGAAGTAGACTGGAGTTATGGGGAGCCTACTGAAATGCTGACATCAAGATCAAACAATGAGGACTCTCCGGACGTTGGAGAAAGCAGTGGTGCCTATATCATTCGGATACCTTTTGGTCCTCGAGACAAGTATCTGACTAAGGAGTTGCTTTGGCCCCATATTCAAGAATTTGTAGATGGTGCATTGGCACACATCTTAAACATGTCCAAGGTTTTGGGAGAGCAGATTGGTGGGGGACAACCTGTTTGGCCATATGTGATTCATGGCCATTATGCTGATGCAGGGGATAGCGCTGCCCTTCTTTCTGGTGCTCTGAACGTCCCAATGGTTCTCACTGGCCATTCTTTGGGAAGGAATAAACTGGAACAGCTGCTAAAACAAGGTAGGCAGTCCAAGGAGGATATCAATGCAACATACAAAATAATGAGGAGAATAGAAGCAGAAGAATTGTCTTTGGATGCTGCTGAATTGGTGATCACAAGTACCAAGCAGGAGATTGAGGAGCAATGGGGCCTCTATGATGGTTTTGATGTTAAGCTTGAGAAGGTATTAAGAGCCCGGGCGAGGCGCAGTGTTAATTGTCATGGACGCTACATGCCAAGGATGGTGGTTAGTATATTTCTTAATGTCTGTTTAAACCATATGGAAATAATTTAGAACATTATCGCTTACAATTATTTTTGTGACAAACAAATTCCGTCTGCATTAGCATCAAATTTCTAAGATTTCCATTTATGAATGTTCTTATCTGCCCTGTTGTTTCAGGTTATACCTCCGGGTATGGACTTCAGCAGTGTTGTAGTTCAAGAAGATACAGCCGAACCAGAAGGTGAACTCACTGCTCTTATAAGTGGTGCCGATGGTGCCTCCCCCAGGGCACTCCCGCCCATATGGACGGAGGTATATATGTTTATCAGAAAAAAAATGGTCTTAAGAGCGGCTGCTGCAAATTGTTTCTAATTAATAATAATCTTGTCAGGTTATGCATTTTCTCACCAATCCTCACAAACCTATGATCCTCGCCTTGTCAAGGCCTGACCCAAAGAAGAACATTACTACCCTTCTTAAGGCTTTTGGGGAGTGCAGACCATTGCGGGAGTTAGCAAATCTTGTAAGAATCACATTGTATTTGGAATTGTTTGCTTAGATACTGTAGCCTTGATTGCAATTAGGGAGAACTAATCTTCCTCAGAAAATTAATCTCAAGAAAGCGAAGCTATAACAAAGGGAAAAGAAACTGAAATTCTGTTCATGAAATTACTAACCTGATTACAAAGTAGGAAAAAATTATGAATTACAAATAAATCTTAAAAAGAAAAAGAAAAAGTGTGAAATGTTCCTAATTACTTGAATACTAAAGCAATTATATTTGGCCATCTTCTGCATCATTCGTGTTGTCCTCCAAAGTTAAGTGTGAAATGTTCCTACATACTCAAATACGAAAGCAATTATATTTGGGCATCTTCTGCATCATTTGTGTTGTCCTCCAAAGTTAACGTTCGTTGGTTAGGGCCTTTCATTTAAATTGTTTGCTAGTAATTAGTGTCAATCACCTTATACCTATTAAAGTGTGCTGTTAACTTTTGGTTGGTTTCTTTTGTAGACGTTAATTATGGGAAATCGAGATGACATTGATGAGATGTCCTCTGGCAATGCTAGTGTCCTAACCACTGTCCTAAAGATGATTGATAAATATGATCTCTATGGATCAGTTGCATATCCAAAGCATCACAAGCAGTCAGATGTCCCAGAGATCTATCGCCTTGCTGCTAACACAAAGGTTATTCAACATCTCTTTCTAGATATTTTCATTGCTTCAGAATTTCGTTTGGAGTATTGAATTTGATTAACGTCGTGGATAAATATTTTAAAAAAATTGATCTAGCTTAATTGATATATGTGCAGGGAGTTTTCATTAACCCGGCTTTAGTTGAACCTTTTGGTCTTACACTAATTGAGGTATGTTTGATCAAGTTGCTCTTCTTATGCAGATTGTATGGTAAGAATATATCATCTCTGTAGTTTGTCTGAGGAGCCCATGCTTTATTCTATTGGAGAACACCTATAAGAATAGCATCACTTTTTTTGCTAGATAATAACTGATATATTCATTTCTAGGCGGCTGCACATGGACTTCCTATGGTGGCGACTAAGAACGGTGGCCCAGTGGACATTAATCGGGTATTTTTATCATCATACTCGTGCTTAAATGTAGGCGTGGAAAGTGAGTTGTTGCCCTGTTTGTATTTTATAATCTGTGTGAAACACGTCTGACCTCTTGCTTAATCTCAGAGAAGGTAAGAATTTGGGGCCAAGAAATGCATTTCATGACCCATAAGTTTATATGGTGTTTCAATCTTGGGTTTCTTTTGTAATGACCAATCTAAAGTACAAATTAATGATCTTAAGTTATCTCAGATCTATAGTTTGTTCTTATTAATAAATTGAATCTTACCCCATTAGGTATAAGATATAGGACTAAGTTGAGAAAAAGTCCACACATTAGAAAATTTCATCTCTAAAATTCTTACACTTTGACCCATTGTTAACACGGTGCACATGTTTTTCTTTAGCCCGTGACCAATAACGTAACTAATGTCTATATTTTAGCCCACTATCTAATATATAACCTAGTTATTCTGATATCACCTATAACAACCCGGCCCAAATGCAAATTAATAGGCTTAAGTTATCTTTTTAAAAGTGGTTAAATGAATTTGAAGATCTATAGTTTATTCTCACTAATAAATTAGATCTTACCCAGTAAGTATCACATTGGACTAAGTTGAGGGATCTCACACCTTTTGTATAGTTGAATGGCATTTTAATTTCCAAATGACTAGGTATAAGTAGTTATTTACTGTGAATATATTGTGCTCCGGTTTGGATGAACTTTCCAACTTATCCCACCTATTGAAAGTCACACAGGTGGTTAAGGTTCATGATTTAGATTTGATAAGGCTATATTCTTTTATGAAAATTCTACTTTTGTGAGTAATAATTTTGTATAATGTAGAGATTAGTTCTGCTTCTAAAGATCATCCTTCTGTCACCCAAGTATAGTTTTTGAAGAACTATATGCAGGCTGAAAGAATTGAGCAAATCTAGGAAGTTAGGATATCTATGTCTGCATTCACACCTTGTAAACAAATTAGTAGTAATATTGCTCCTACCAATTTCTTTGAATAATGCCATTCAAAATCTTCATCATCAGACAAGGAACAATTTGACATAAAAGTCCAGTATTGAAGTGTTAAGCCGTGGTTTGCAAGTTATTAACCTATAATATAGAGGCTAAAGGCAAAGTTCGAATTTCTCATGCCTTAACAACCATGATTTTCGAACATGGCTAGAACCCAGCACTACCAATGAATTTTGTTGCCCTAAAGAATGAACATTTTTAGGTAGTAAAGAAAGAGATATAGAGATCAGTGAGTAAAAAGTAGAACACTGACATCATTTGTTATGAATTTCAGGCTCTTAACAATGGCTTACTTGTGGATCCTCACGATGACAAGGCAATTGCGGATGCTCTTTTGAAACTAGTGGCTGATAAGAATCTATGGCATGATTGCCAAAAAAATGGTTGGAGGAATATACATCTGTTCTCCTGGCCCGAGCATTGTCGAACATACCTTACAAGAGTCGCTGCTTGTAGAATGAGACATCCGCAGTGGCAAATGGATACACCATTGGAAGAGGGTGCTGCAGAGGAGTCTCTTGGTGATTCTCTAAAAGAAGTTCAAGATATATCTTTAAGGCTATCAGTGGATGGGGAGAAGTCTTTATTGATTGGGTCAGAGACAGACTCTGTTGAAATAG
Source organism: Piper betle (assembly GCA_033002965.1). Taxonomy (NCBI): domain Eukaryota; kingdom Viridiplantae; phylum Streptophyta; class Magnoliopsida; order Piperales; family Piperaceae; genus Piper; species Piper betle. Next base: position 22,030 of record JAURVB010001476.1, on the reverse strand, counting down.
AAAGCGACGGAGCAGAGGGTGATCCTGTGCAGGATCAAGTGAGAAGAATACTTAACAAAATAAAGAAACCTTCCTCTGAACCAGATAGTGTTGAAGTGGTAAAGAAAAATGAGAGTGGAAACACTCTGAACAAGTATCCTACCTTGAGGAGACGAAGAAGACTCATTGTAATTGCATTGGATAGTTATGATGATGCTGGGAATCCTAACCATAAAATGTTGCAGGTTATACATGAAATCATCAATGCTGCACGATCCGATCAACAAATGTCAAGATTTACAGGATTTACTCTATCAACAGCCATGCCTATCCTGGAGACTCTTAGCTTTCTAAGGTCGGGGAAAATTCAAACCAAGGAATTTGATGCAATCATATGTAGCAGCGGAAGCGAGGTGTATTACCCAGGTACTTTTCTGTGCGGGGAGGATGACGGTGAGAAGCATTCTCCAGATTCAGATTATGCTGCTCATATAGACTACCGTTGGGGTTGCGATGGACTGAAGAAAACCATCTCAAAATTAATGGGCTCCTTCAATGATAAGGCAAATCCCTCTTCAACTGCTGTAGATCTTATCGAGGAAGATGTGAAGTCCAATACAAATCACTGCATCTCCTACATTGTCAAAGATCCAACAAAGGTAAGGTTGAAATTATACGTAAACATGCTACTAACTAAAATTGTCTATTGTATAATAGCTGTTTAATGATGCTATAGTCTTTATTTTTCAGGCTAGGAAAGTGGACGATCTGAGGCAGAAGTTGAGAATGCGAGGCTTACGTTGCCATCTCATGTACTGCAGAAATACAACTCGTTTGCAAGTAATTCCTCTCCTAGCATCTCGCGCGCAGGCACTAAGGCAAGTACTTCCAATAGTTTACTCTCACCAAACTTGCGAGTCCCTTTGATACCTTGGGATAGCTTCAAAAACTTGTGTACTGATAATGGTTCTTGGCAGGTATCTCTTCGTGCGGTGGGGTCTAAACGTCGCGAACATGATTGTTGTAACTGGAGAAACAGGCGACACGGATCATGAAGAACTTATAAGTGGATCACACAAAACAATTATCATCAGAAATGTGGTTGAGAAAGGGTCTGAGGAGTTGCTAAGGACAGCTGAAAGCTACCAGAAGGAGGACATTGTACCGAGGGAGAGCACACTTTTAGTTCATGCTAATGGCATTTCTGCAGATGATTTGTCTAATGCAATCAAACAAGTCTCTGGGAATTCTGGCAGAATGCAATAAGAATTGAAAAACCCTGTTGCCCAAAACTGTGATGGATCTCTTAAAGCAGAAAAACTGTCTAAAGGATCAGAACAGCCAGACTCCATATAGGTAAGTACAGTTTTTTGTGTGTGTTTTGATACACGTATATTACCTTCCTGGTTTGTGTGATGGCAATTGTCTTACAATTGAAAACCGAAATACCTTGTTCCATATGCTTTGCAACTCTTGCCTACAAATAAATGTTCGATATTTTTTGCATATGCTTTGTGTCTCATGCATATTATATATATATATATATAAAATTGTTGTGCGCTGCCTGCTTTTCCAGTAGAGGCAGTGCACATGAATGAGAGCCGCTGGATCAAAATCCAGCGGCTGTCATTCCCCCCCCCATTGACCTTCCCACCCACGCGCTGGCCGTGCTCAGCTTTCCTGCCAGCCACGCCCGTTGCGGCGCTCCCCCCCCAGGGCGCCCCCTTCCACCCCTACCCCACCCGCGACCATGTTCCCCCCTCCCCACGTCCGCCTGCCGCCGCGGTCTGCCCTACCCCCCGGCACATTCCCGCCCCCCACCAGCATCCTCCTGGCCCCCTCCACAATGCGACAAAGCCACTGATCCCGGGTCGATCCTGCCGCCGGCGAGGGTGGGCTATTTTTTTACTTTATTCGAATTTTGTTGCATTTACTTTTTTTGTGTAAATGGACCTCAAATGAGAGTATTTGTAATCATCTGAATAAATTAAACAGTGAAGCTACTAAACATTGAAAAAGTAATTTTTTGAGGAGAAAATGGTTGCCCTGATTTCTTGTAGTTATGTTTCTATTGGTGTAAAAAATATGTTTTCAAGTTAAAAATATTTGTGAGTGGAGTCGAGGAGGCCAGAATTGCATCTGTCAGCAAAGAAAAGGAACAAGTTAAAGATAAAGAGTGCTCTTGTTAGCACACAAATCCAAAAATTGAGACTTTTTATCCAGCTGAATATATGCATAAGGCAAGAGTTAAGCCTTTGAAAGTACTTTGACTCAGGTAAAGAATGTTTATTGTGACTATTTTAGTTGATTATATTCTTAGTTTTTCTAAATTTTGTATTTTTTAAGAATTAACAATCTTGAAGATAAAGAAAATGATGAAGAAGAATTAGTCCAACATATTATAACATTCTATCCTATTGTAGAAGATGAGTTCAAACCGAAGGTTGGAATACAATTTGATTGTTTACACAATGCACTCAACTTCTACACTAGTTATTCATAAATGACCGGATTTTATATACGTAAACATAGCACAAATTATCATAAGATAACAAAAGAGTTATGTTCTCAAGTGTTTGTGTGTTCTAAAGAAGGACATTCAAAAGAAAATGAGTGTAAAATATAGATTGGATATGAAGATGATAACAATAATTATGGTATGAGTATGAGCAAACAAAAGAAAGAAATACCACACAAAGGAAAAAAAGAACTAATCCTATAATTAGAGAAGATTGTCAAGTACACATCAGGGTAACTAAAAATAAAGAGGGCACATGGAAGGTCATGCATTTTGAAGAAAGACATAGTCATGTACTCCTTACACCATCAAAAACTCATTTTCTCAAGTCACATACGCATGATACAAGTGTGCACTGAAATTTGATTGATATATTTGCATAGGCTAACATAAAAACTTCTCAACTAATGTTTGTGCTAGAAATTGAAGCAGGTGGGGCTCAAAATATTGGTTGTACAGAGATAGATATTAGAAATGCCTAGACAAGAAATAAAGAAGAGATAAAGGAAATTGATGTCCAATTATTGATGGAACATTTCGAGGAAATGAAAGAGATGAATGACTCAATTTTTATTGCTATGAAGTTGATGATGATGGTAGATTGAAGCATTGTTTTTGGACAGATGGAATTTCAAGAAAAAATCATCATCTTTTCTCAGATGTGATGATTTTTTATACAACATATGATACAAATAAATATGCATTTATTTTTGCACCATTCACTAGATTAAACCATCACAGGAAAACTATTACATTTGGAGGTGATTTTTTGTGTAATGAGAAGGTTGAGTCTTTTGTGTGGCTTTTTGAAACATTTTGAAATGCATGGATGGAAAGCATCCAGGGACAATTGTTACTAATCAAGATCCTGTAATGGAGAAAGCAATTAAACTGATTTTTCCTTCAACATATCACCGTCTTTGCATTTGGCATACCTTAAGAAGGAAACTAAAAATTAAGTGCAATTGCTCACAAAACTAAGTTTTATGAGCCATTCCATACTTTAATTTATGATGAAGAAAATAAAGAAGAATTTGAATCACAATGGAGTGAAATAATGAAAGACAATTGCTTGTAGGAAAATGAGTAGTTAAAATCCATATATGCAAATCGTCAAACATGGGTGCCTGTGTATAGTAAAGGTATATTTTTGGCTAGTATAAGAAGTTCGCAACAAAGTTAATTTCAAAACTCATTTTATTCAAGGTATGTCAACAAAAAAAATAGCCTTATTGAGTTTATACATAGATTTGAGAGAACTATCAAAAGACAGAGATTGAACGAGTTAAAAGAATCTTATGAAAATGAATATGAAAGCCCCAAATTGGTCACTCCATTCAAGATGGAATGTAAGATGGCAAAGGTTTATACTCGTAAAATTTTTTATAAGTTTGAAGAAGAACTATAATACAGTTTGGTTTGTTACTCATCTCATAAGAAATTAGATGGGGAGGATGTTGAATAGTATAATGTAAGATGTTATAGAAATAATAAAGAGTTGGTTGCACGTGTTACTTATATATGAGTTGAAAGTATATGCACATGTAGTTGTAAACTTATGGAAAATGAAGGTATTCAATTTAGGCATTTGCTATATGTACTGAGATTGAATGAGGGTGATATTTTTCCTCAACTCTTTGTCATGATGAGGTGGACAATTGAAATAGCAAAGGAAGTTGTTTTTAATGGTGATGGAGTGGAACTTCGTGGTGATTACAACAAAACTTCATTCTCTAATTGAGGAGAATTGCACTGTATATTCAATCGATGGGCCAAAAAGGCATATTTATCATCTGAAAAATTTGAACTCGTCAAGCAAAAATTTTTGGAGATAGAGAAATTGGTAGAAGATGTGGTAGATGAAGGTGTAAATAATCAGGTATTAAATTTAAAGTTACATCATGGAATACAAGTACATCCACTTACACAATCAAAAATAAAAGAAGTGGTAAAAGGTGGAAGAGTGGCAAATAACTTGCAATGGAGTGTATGGTAAAAGATAGGTTATGCCATGGTTACAACAAACGGGGAGTTGGGCACGATAAGCGCACCTGCTTGCAATTGTAGCACATCGGTAATGTTGCCTAACACAAACCTTGTTTTGATCTTTGTTCTGTATAATTTATGTGATTAGTTTCCATGTTTTGTTTTTAAATATATAGGAAAAAAATGTTCCATCTGAAAGTGGAGTCGTAGAGTCTATTCAGGGGCATTGGTGCAGTGATGGCAAATCTCAAAGCAGTGATGGAGAATAACTATGATAGCTACGAATCTAGAAGGACTATATAATCTTAGTGATTTTGATTTTGGCTGTTTATAAGCTTGACAAAAGTGATTTTGTTATTGGCTTTAATAAAACTTGACAGATTTGTAACTTGTAAGTTATTTGCAGGTTGGTCCAAAGTTTTAATTTTTGCATTTTTTTTAATGTGTTTGTCAAGGCATGATCTTTCATGGGTTGTACTTGTATTCATTATGTGGAAGAAAATTAAATGAGATGGCTTTCATGTGTTTTGGCTATGACGTTTCACTTTCTACTAACTGGTAGAAGCATAATAGCAAGGCCGGATCTGATAAGTTTGATTAAAAGAATTGCTTTAATTCATCAGAATTTTACATGTTACTTTAATATTAAAATAACAAATCAAGAAAGAAATTGGTTTGATGAGAGCAAGGTTGAAGTTCTGCAATAATTTAAATGTTTTTAATAAGAGGCCAACCATTCTTGAATATGGGCATTGATGTGTTTCTGAATTCTGGGAGGATAGAGCTCTGCTGTTTTTACATATGACGTGATGAATGCATGGGGAAAAAATGAGTTTTCAGAATATATAAGAGTATGCTATTTTTATTTAATATATAGTGGATCGCAAAATTAATTGAAAATCGTTTACCGAGTTAGGACACATTATTTATTAATTTTGGGTGGGTTATTAGGTTTAGAGCATGTTATTCGAGTTAGAACTTGATTATTTTATTTTATAATATTTTATTATACTTTTTTATATTTTTTAAGATGTATTTCGTAATATTGACTCATGTCGGGACCAACTGATCGTGCCACCCCACCACTTGCCACCTCGCCACCGATCGGCCGCTGGCCAACACTGTTGTCACCTCCCTAGCACCTCCCTTCCATAAGGCCAGATTTGGGAGCTGGTCATTTAAAAAAAAATTGAGACGGTGTTTTTTTAAAAAGTTTTTTGCATTTTATTTATATCAAATGTTAATTATAAGTTTTGGGTACCTCATGAGTTTAAAAGTCATACAAATATTACATAAAAATAAGTTTGCAGAATCGACACGTCAACTTAATTTCAGTGGCGGATGGGCAGATTATGAGAATAGAAATAGTTTGAAGCTGCCAACTTTGAACGGAGAAAGATTAAAGTAGATGCAGCGGGTCGATCAAGCTGTCTTACTATGTATATTATCTACTGATAAAAAATGAAATAATTTAAACGTACTTGGATTTGAGAACCCATTTTGCGGTTTTGTTAAGTTAAGCCGTTGACCTGTTGTAGGGTCAACTTGGAGTCAAGCAAATGGCAGATTTTTATTCGAATGAATAAATATAATTACTTTTAAACTTCACGAAATATTGTATTTTCCACGTTAATCAACCTCGAAAGTGCAATTGATGGGGCTTATCTGAGCGGCATAAACGTAAACACTTTAACTAACCGCATAAAAAATTTTTTACAAGTCCATATTGAGATAGTTTAAAATACAAATTTTTTCGTTTGATGAAATCTTTAATGAAACATTCATTTTAATTGTCTATCCTAATCAGATGTCTGTTCTGTTTTCGGGGCATAGAACTGAACAATCGCATGGAGGGCGTGAATATGCTCAACAACGAGCCTTGTTAGAAGCCTTAGAACTAGCTTCTGAAATCTCTGATCACAATTTAATCTCTTTGGTTCCTTTAATTTGTTAGATGGATAATAGAATTTTGTGGGTATAGTACACGCTTGTAAATTTGCAAGTGCGTGTTACATATTATGTTATTGGCTTCTGAATCTCTGATCCTTCAATGTAGATGCTGATAACTTTCTAACTAAACAAGCTATATCTCTATATTTTGCTAATACTATCTAGTTTATAGATTGTTCTTTTTGGAGGAAAAAAATAATAATAATACTTATAATTCAACAACAGGACTAGCTTTACCCAACAATATAAAAAGGCATTCAGCTAAACAGAGCATTAGACAATCAACATTCAACTGATTTAAACAAACAATTCTCAATCAGCATAAAAAACAACAAATAAATTATTTATAATTAACTAAATGTTTAACTTACGTAATGGATTCAGCGTAATGAAACATTTTATAATAAGTTTATTATCATCCATTAAATGCAATAATTAAAAAGCAATTTCTTTTCATATTAAAACTTTAATAATTTATACTCAAACATCCATTTAAATTGCGTATGATTTATCCCATTCCAATCAACCAAACTCATCTTTCAAGAAAAAATATTAGCAACCTAAAAATTTTCAAAAGTACCATTAGCTAAAAGTTGAACCCATTACCATAAAAGTTTATTCTTACAAATGACAGGCCCTATGACCGACTCGATGTATGTATTTTTATCTAAATATTCCTTTCATTATATTAATTGATTTGATAAAAGAATATTAGCTAGTTACCATATACTCCACATTGCCCTCTTTAGAGAGTAACTGAGCTCCTCTTCTTTGAGTTGGGTTTTATTAAGAGAAAATATATATAAAAACTTTTTGTTAATCATGCATTAAGTTATTAATTTTTAATTATATAGTGAAAATTAAACATAATAAATATGACTTATGATTCAGATAGAATCATAATCTAAGTTATTTTTATTTCTACGTTAGGTAAGAATTTAAATGTTAAATTAATTATAAGTCCTAATATAAATAATAAAATTTAAATTTTGAATAAAAAACTTATAAATAAATAAAATTTAAAATTCTAAAAATTATTAATGGCTATATATATTAATATTAAAATAATAATCCTTAATAATACATATAATGAAAATTTTAATATTAATTATTAGTATAATGTTCAATATTAATTAAAAGTATTATTTCGCATCTAGGACATCATCATATAAAAAATAAAATTATATATATTGGGTCATGATAGAGAGAGAAATTTAACAATGAGAAACTTTGAAACACTTGATAAGAGCTGTCAAATTCAATTAGAGGGTGAAGATTAGAAGATAGACTAGTTATGTAACTAACTCAAACCTGATCTAGCTTCATCCTCTCTCTCTCTCTACTCTCACTCTACGCCCTCTCCATTGTTGGAGATCATGTGTGAGTTGTTGGTGTAGAGTTCTCACCAAATATGAGGTTAGTAATTTCAATTTAAAAAAGTAAATAATGTAGATTCATGCATCTTTATGATGTTCTATGTTTTGCTTGATGTTTTATGTTATTTATGTAATTCTGTTTCGATTTCTGTAAACTAACCTGAAAATATTATTGGCGACTGAACTGTTCGCGAATTTACTTGATCAATTAAGGGGACTCAGATCTAACATCAGCGTCTTAAGATGGTGATATAAGCATTCAATATATGGATGATATGCTTAGATTCTTACATTGTTCTATATGCATGTTATGATATGCATTTATGTATAAAACAAACCAAACAAGTAAAAAGTTTTAAAAAATAACTATTTTGAAAATAAAACGGACAGAGTCTCCCTTAAAAGTGTAATAGGGACCACCTTGTCAACTATATAAATATATATATATATATACACACACACACACGCATACATATATACACACATCAATAAAAATAGAAAAACGTAGCAAAAATATGACATTTCTCTCAACATTTCAATTCAATTCATTTTTAATCTTCTAAGCCGAGTCTAGACTCCATTGCTTAACCTATTCATTTATTTTCATAGTTTTCATTCACAGGCAAAACATTTTATCAATTCACATAAATAGCATCCAAGTTGCATCATTCAATACAATTCAACATTCAATATCATCACTTTCAATCCGCAGGTACATGTGTGTGCAATTGCCTTGCTACTCCTCCGCAGTCCTGACAGCACTCTGTCCTCAAGGTTCTCACCTACATAGATAATAGAAAAGTGTCGGTAACGAGCTTTACCAATCAAAAAATAACTAATAACAAACTGGCATAAGAGAGCTGGCTCTCCTGTTAATTAAAAACATTTTTATTCTTCCTCATAGAATCTTTCATAAGGGCACTACTAATTAGGAGTCATTGACCTTGCGTGACAACGTTCTCTTTCTATCTCATCTCATTCTTTAGCAACTTTAAAATATCCCTTTCGCGAAAAAATCAATTTCTATTCTTTCAGCCCTCTACATCCTTCATATCACTCCTGACCCTAAGAACAAAGGCTGAGTACTCTCAGGAATGCGCATTCAATACCCTGTGAAACCACAAGTCTAGACATGCACTACATTGTAGTTGCCGTAAACCTTTACACTTCTCCTGGTTTAAGGAACTCAAAGGTAGAGTTATCAGAATCCCTTGGGAATGAAATAGAAGCTCACCAATTCTAGAGCCCGCATTGATGAACACACGCCCTATCTAAAGAAACGGCCATTGATTTTCCCTCATCTCACATCTTACTGAAAACTCAAAAAACTACATGTACATAGGTTTGGGTAGGGATTGCAATATTATAGGCCCGAAGGCATCGTGATCTGGATCTGAGTTTTTGAAAACAAACTCGAGGGATCTCATCCTTGAGGGTTATTAATCCAAAAATTTCATATAACTAGATGCCCCGTGTAGAGTGGGATACAATACATCCACCAGTTGACACGTCCGCTTACTTGTTAAAACAAATCACGATAGAGTATGAATGTCAAACTAGAAACAAGTCTTAAACGAACCTGATAGAAGCTTCAATCATGTTGACGCGCCTAGGCTGTGAGCTCTTACTCAATACCTACACATCAAAACTAAAAGCTAACACCCGCTATGATGCATTCACACATCTTATAGTCACACACATCAAGGCACACATCATATCAAATCACACGTCAATCCATATCAGATGTTCTAGGCTATGTTGCATTTAATAACATTACCTACTTAATTTACTTAATTAGTTCCTTAGCATTCATTTTAATACCATTCAATCATGCAATTCATCTTTATTCACAACAAAAATATATATCATATCAATCAATCAATCCTAGCATGTGGTGCTAATAATTATCACTTTTAAGTAATTAGGTTAGAGTTAATTATATCTCGCGTCGTCGGCAATCGGCGATAGTATGGTTTGTCTCTCGGTTCAAGACCTGAATTTGGCATCCGACAGCGTTTGAAGTTCGACTGGATGTATTCTGCGAAAGACCGAACGAATTTCAACGAATCCGAGTTTTTGGAGATTTTTGGCAATTTTCCAGTAGTTTTTGATGGATTTCCTGCAGTTTTTTGGTGACTTTTCTAACTATGGGTCTGCACCGACTCAATGAGTTCAACCCAATGGTGGTGGCAGTGGGGATGACAGCGGCGATGTCGAGTCAACTGAGGTGGGTCGGCTTGTCTAATCGGCCCTTGGCTGGCCTCGATAGTTGAGCTGAGTGTGGGGGAAAGCATGGCTAGGTCGAGGGGGAGAGTGTCACCATCATGGTGGGAACAGAGCTTGTCTACCCATCTGCTGTCTAGCCTGCCCTATAGCTGTTAAGTGTTTAAAATATACAATATTTACCCAGGTTTTTTATATGATTTTGTACTTTTCAAGTATAAATATTATTAATTAAGTGATATTTTTCTTTATATTCTAGTTAATTAATATTTTATGAGATATGCTTAATTTTGGTGTTTCAATGCAGAAAAAGATGAAACAAATTAAGCTTTGGAAATGAATGGTCATGACACTTGGGCCCACCCAATGGCTTCAATTTATGGAGTTCAATGGAGTCGAGGAGTTGGAAACTTGAAGGGAAATCATAATTAATTAGATTACGTCGATTGGTGAGCACCCTCTTCGAATTCTTGCATCTCCACTTCTATATAAAGGGGTGGTCATTTGTTGTATATCACATCGTCAACTCTTGGTTTAGGAGTTTAGTAGAAGAAATAGTTTTAGTTTTTGTAATTTCTTTCTCTTTCATAATAAAAATTAGTTTCTTCTTTATAATGTTTTCTATTTTTATTATGGAGTAGTCTTATATTTCGTTCTAGAGAAGAATGGAACTTAACATGATTTAATTGAATTTATTTCAATCTCTTATTCTTTTATTCGAACTGATTGTTTGAATTATCATGTTCTAAATGCTAAGAGTAGAATGATCACCTATTTCTTAGATCATGAAGTTTAATTAGATTTTGGAAGAAATTAATTAGATTAGTCATTGATAATTCATCATACGACAAGTCTTTTGGCTTGTTTGTCGTTGTGGTCAGGAGATACATAACACCGTATGCAATTGTAAGGCAAATCTTAATGCATTATTTTGTTGATTAATCAATTATCACCTAGAGGTAGAAATTGAGGCAAAATAATAAAAATATGAAGGAGCGGGAGCCACCATGTCATATAATTATCCTAGATCGACAATCCGATAGAAAAAAGATAAGAGGAAGATTTGATGAAGATTAAATTGATGTTAAGGGAAATTCGACTCTAGAACGAGTTTATCATTTTAACTTTTCCTTTTATTTAAAGTTATTATTTAAATTTAGTTAAGTCAATTATTTTCGTTTTGTTCTTCATTTTATTTTCTTTAATTAATTATAGTAAATTCATCTCCATGTGGGACAATACTTGAATTTATCATTATACTACTTGTTTCGACCTTGTATACTTGCACGATATTAAAATTATTTGAACAAGCTTTTGGTGTCGTTGCCAGGGAGATCGAATTTTCTTAATTAATTTAGGATTAGAATTTTGAGTGTTTTTCTTTTCTTTTTAGATTTTAGTGTCTGATTATCTTTTTTAAAAAAACAAGAAAAGGGAAATAAGGAAAAAAATACTATATCATTGGCTTCTTCCTTGTTATCATTTATTTGTTATCAATTGTTTATGCATAGATTAGTGTGGTCACCCTTGTCTTCTTGTGATCCAAAGATTGAAAGGACTTGAGAAACTTGCGTGCCACTGGAAGAAGAGTACAAGAACCAATAGAGGAAGAAGCCATGCATTCATGGAGGGCTATCGGAATTTCAGAATTAGATGCACTTACTACTTTATCTGCTCAGGTCAGTGTTTTAACTAATCAAGTTCAAAATCTTAATATGTAGGGACAAGTTAAGGCTGTGGAGCCAAGGTGTGAATGCTGTGGACAAGGACATTTTACATGTCAATGTGCAACAAATTAAGTTAACTACGTAGGAAACTTTAATATGAACAACAATCCCTATTCCAACACCTACAATGCGGGCTGGTACAATAACCCCAACTTTTCATGGAAAAATTCTCCACAATCGGTTGTTGGTCCCACTATTCCACCACCACCATCACAGCATTATTGACTCCCTTCACTTTCTTTTCAGCAACAACAACAACAATCGGATTTAGTCCAAATGTTCAATTCTATGCAACAAACTATGCAACAATTTATGTAGAATCAGCAGCAGCAACAACAACAGTTTATGCAACAAGTTATGGTGCAATTAAACAAGGAACCAAGTGAGCGACCCAAGGGTGTACTTCCTAGCCAACTAGAACAACCAAGGAATGATGGTCAAGAGCATTGCAAAGCTGTAACAACCCGGAGTGGAATTACTTTACAGGAACCAGTTCAGCCCAATGAAGTTAAGGAAAAAGATGAAAAACCAAACAACGAACATGAACCCAATACATTGGTTAGCTTACTCGGAAGCAAAGGGAAAGAAAAAGATGAGGTACATATATAAGAGGTCGAAGAAAAGGTACCATTTCCTTCTAGATTGAGGAAACAAAGTGATGAAAAATATTTCAAAAAATTTCTTGATATATTTAAGAAATTATACTTTTTGCTGAAGCACTTGAACAGATGCCTAATTATATAGAATACTTGAAGGATATTTTAGCAAAGAAAAGGAGAGTATATGACAATGAAGTTATAGCCATGATAGAGGAATGTAGTGCCGTCCTCCAAAGAAAACTACCTCCTAAGATAAAAGACCTGGGAAAATTTGTGATTCCATATTCAATTGGAGGAAATGTTCATTGTAATGTTTTATGTGACTTAGGTTCTAATATTAATCTTATGTCCTTTTCTGTTTTCAAAAGGTTAGGAATCAAGGATATTGCTCCTACCAACATCACACTTCAATTGGTTGACTGATCATTGGTAGATCCTAAAGGAGTCATTGAAGATGTTTTAATAAAGGTTGACAAGTTTATCTTTCCTGTAGATTTTGTAGTGCTTGAAATGGAAGGAAGAAATGACAATATACCACTCATTGTTAGGAGAGGTTTCTTAGCAACTGGGAGAACATTAATCGACGTAGCTGCTGGAAAACTTACACTTAGAGTAAACATCGATTGTGTAACATTCAACGTCTTTAAATCCACGAATTGCCCGGATGCAACATATGATTGTTCTAGAATTGAACTAAGTGATAAAATAATGTACAAAGGGGATCAGTTGAGTGATTCATTACATAAAGCCATAAATTCTCTTTGTGAAGAAAATATTGATGTGGATGAGATGGTTAAAGTATTAGATTCACAACCAATTTTGCCTCAACGATTCAAAATTGTGGAAACCTTAGATCTACCATTCTACAGATTGCTACCATCAGTTGAAGTACCACCTATTTTGGAGCTAAAGAAACTTCCAAAACATCTCAGGTATACTTTCTTAGGGCGTAATGACACTCTTCCTATTATTATATCTTCAGAGCTAACTATATTGCAGAAAGAGAAGCTGATTAGAATACTAAAAGATCACAAGTCAGCTATTGCTTGGACTATAGTGACAAACATGGCATCTGGTGTGGTTGCTGGTCATTTTCTCCTGGACAAAAGTTTTTCCACATGGTGCAATTGAAATTAAGACTGAACAAGGGGATCGATCATTTAAAGTCAATGAAGCATGGGTCAAGTGCAAATTCAGTTATGGCTAGTTGGACAGATTGTGGCTTTATGCCCTAGTTGACCACAACTGTAGCATACCTTAGTGCCTACTCTGTACTCTGCGGCTCGAAACCCTGGTTGACCGCAACTATAACATGCGTTCACGCCTGCTATGCGCTCACCTCCATGATGATGTTGGCAATTCTGACAAAAAAGTGGTATATTGCCTTGAACTTGGCCATCCATAGCCCTCATAGCAACCGGTGCATCTGTTTGACAACTCTATTGTGCTCTTTGCTCTGGTTGATACGACCTTGGATGTTCCTGCTTCTGATCAAAATCTTGGCAAGGTCGAGTAGCTATAACTTGCTCTGCCTCGCCTGCACCTCTCACTACATCACCAAAGGTAGCAAACTTTCTACCCAAATAGGTCATCCTGATCTTATGATGAAGGCCTTCATAAAAGCACTCTATTCTCCTTCCTTCGGTGGGAACCAAATCTTGTACAAATCTTTCCAAAGCTTTAAATCTTGTCTCATATTGCACCACTATCATGGGTCCTTAAAGCTGGGGGTCTAGAATTCTCATTCCTTCCTCTTCCTAACATTTAGCGAAAAGTTTTTCTATCGAATTCCACTCTAAATTCCTCCCAAGTGATGTCCTATGGTTGATAGTAGGCAAATGTGGAATTCTACACTGAATCCCACCATATTCTAGCTTTGTCTTGGAATGCTCCTATAACGATGCATACTCTGTGCTCCATTGGATATGTCATACTACCAAACACTCATATTACATATGATATCCAAAGGAATGCCTCTTCTGCATCCAACTTCCCAAAGAAAGGTAGTCCACCATTCTTTGCGAACCTTTCAAACTGCCACAGTTCCAAATTCCTTGCATCCATTGATATGTTAGATCCTTCTCCTGGCTTATAATGCAGAAACTGTAGTCCTGTACCTGCCAGTCACATCCTACAGTTCCACTTCCACCTACAGTTTGCCTGCTACCTGCTACTGCGGCTACTGACATCTAGTCCCATTCTTGCCTGAAATGGGGCAAATAGAGGAGTAGTTCTCTGTTGCAGCGGTGGAGGAGGAGGCAGTGGTGGAGGCCCCATGGAAACTGCTGGCTCTCATCGTGCCTCTTCATCCACTACTGGTCTTTTCTCAACTCTGGCTATCGAAAGGGCTATCTGCCTGAGCTCTCTCTTGAATTCCTAATGGTTTTACTGCATCTGTATCTAAACTTCAACCAATCTGGCAATCACTATATCCCTCTCTTGTCGACTACTTCTAATACGGTGACTGTCGTGGCGATGGCTCACATGACATCAACTAACTAAAATTGGTACACTGATCTCTCCTGGTGGCATGGTAGTCCTCCGTTGACTAGATGTGGTGTCAGTGTGACCATGGCTGGGATTGTCTTGTCTAGGCAATGGAGGCGATGGGGCTCTGATTTGTGTCCTACGAGTCTGTTTCACCATCCAGCTAGTAATCCCTACTCTAACATAAACACCTTTTCACATCACTGATTGGTAAGAAAATTAGCAAACCAAAAACATTAAGATAGAAAAATACCTGTCGGCACAACTCAGAGCAGCTTTTGCACACATGTAACCTGTAATCCATCTACCATCTTAATCAACCAAGGATTAGCTCTGATACCAAGATTGTAGCACCCCATTTCAGTTCAACTGTAAACCAACCCGGAATTGTTACCGGCGGCTTAACCATTTGCTAATCTACTTGATTCAGTTAAGCCGACCCGAATCTAATACTTCAGTGTCTCAAGATGGTGAAGTAAGCATGCAATGCTTGGATAGGATGCTTAGATTCTAACACAATTCTAGATGCACGCTATGATATGCATTCCTGTATAAAACAAACAAAACAAGTGAAAAGTTTAAACAAGATAACTATTTTTAAAACAAAATGGATAGAGTCTCCCATAAAAGTGTAGTAGGGACCACCCTGTCAACAACAAGTAGTAGGCATGTATGTGAAAAACATGACATTTCTCTCAACATTTCAATTCTATTCATTTCTGATCTTCTGATCCGAGTCTATACTCCATTGCTCAACCTATTCATTTGTTTTCACAGTTTTCATTTACGTGCAAAACATTTTATCAATTCACAGAAATATCATTCAAGTTGCATCATTCAAAACAATTCAACATTCAACATCATCAATTTCATTCGACAGGTACATGTGTGCGCAATTGTCTTGTTGCTCCTCCACGTCCCGACAGTGTTCAGTCCTCAAGGTTCTCACCTAAATAGATAATAGAAAAGAATCACTAACGAGCATTATTGGTCCACAAATAACTAATAACAAACTGGCACAGGAGAGCTGACTCTCTTGTTAAATGAAAACATTCTTATTCTTCCTCATAGAATATTCCATAAGGGCATTAATTAGGAGCCATCGACCTCGCGTGACAACATTCTCTTTCTATCTCATCTCATTCTTTGTCAACTTTAAAATGTCTCTTTCACGGGAAAATCAATTTTTGTTCTTTCAGCCATCTACATCCTTCGTATCACATCTGGCCCTGAGTACATAGCCTGAATACTCTCAGGCATGTGCCTTCAATACCCTTTGAAATCATAACTCTAGACATGCGCTACATTCCAGTATCCGTAAACCTCTTCCACACTTCTCCTAGTTTGAGGAACTCAAAGGTGGCTTTATCAGGATCCCTCGGGAATGGAACAAATGCTCACCAATTCCAGAGACTGCTTTGACAAACACACACCCTATCTCAAAACATGGTCGTCGGTTTTCCCTCGTCTCACATCTCACTGAAAACTCGAAAAACTACATGTACATAGGCCTTGGTAGGGATTACAATATATTAGGCCAAAGGCATCGTTATCTGGATCTGAGTTTTCGAAAACAAACTCGAGGGATCTCATCTTTGAGGGTTATTAATCCAAAAGTCTTATATGACTAGATGGCCCGTGTGGAGTGGGATACAATAAATCCACCCCTCGACACGTCTGTTTACCTGTTAAAACAAATGGCGATAGAGTATGGAAGTCAAACAAAAAATGAGCTCTAAATGGGCCTCATAGAAGCTCCAATCGTGTTCACGCACCTAGGCAGCAAGCTCATACTCTGTACCTACACATGAAAAGTAAATGCTAATACTTGCTATGATGCATCAACACATCAAGGCACACATTGTATCAAATCACATGTCAATTCTTATCAAATGTTCTAGGCCATATTGCATTATTAACATGACCTACTTAGCTTACTTAATTAGTTCTTTAGTATTCATTTTAATTCCATTCAATCACACAATTCATCTTTATTCACAACAAAAATATATATAACATCAATCAATTAATCGTAGTATGTTGTGCTAATAATTATCACTTTTAAGTAATTAGGTCGAAGTTAATTATACCTCACGTCGTTGGCAATCATCGATGGCTAGGGTTTGTCGTGCGGTTCGAGACTCAAATTAGGCACCGGGCGGTGTCCGAAGTTTGATTGGGTTCGATTGGATAAATTCGGCGGAAGATTCGGCGAATTTCAACGAATATAGTTTTCCGGTAGTTTCCGACCATTTTTCAGCAGTTTCCGGCCATTTTTTGGCTGTTTCTAGCGGTTTTCCGGTGAGGTAATTGGTGCTATGGGTCAGCACCGTCTCGGCGAGCTCGACCCAATGGTGGTGATGGTGAGGGTGACAGCAACGGTGATGATTGCCGGCAGCGGTGTCAAGCTGGCCAGGGTTGATCGGCTCGTTTGATCCGTCCTTGGCCAACCTCGGTGGCGGCGCTGAGTGTGGGGGAAAGCTTGGCTAGGTCAAGGGAAAGTGTGTCGCCTTCACGGTGATGGCCAGAATGGTGGTGATCAGCAAGCCAACGGCTCGGTGGTGTTTGGATGTGTTGATTGGCGGCGGTTTGGCGGCCAGAGGCAGCGTCTGCGGCAAGGACAGGGCGGCGATGGGGTTATGGAAGAAAGTGTCGGGGTGAGGGTTTCTATGGTATTTTCATGATTAAAAGTTGATTCAATTCTGACTCGAGTCAAAATTAATAACTAACTTGTAATAAATTCCAAAAAAATCCAAAAAAATTGAAACAAATCTCATAAAATATAATACAAACCATAACATCACAATGACATATTCTATAACTAATAACCCACCCAAACTGCTTTATAACGCATCCTAATGCGTTGTTCACCCTAAAAATAATTTTAAAATCAAATACATAAAAAAATTAACTACATACTGTCATATACTCTTACAACTCATTTTTCATCATCTTTTTTACTACAATCTTGGTAGCATGCATGATCACTTGTGGTTTACCATGTCGGTTTTGTGGCTAGCTACCACTTTTCTATAGGACTTTAGATACGAAGTTCACCAACCGACCTTAGTGCACAATTATCTAGTTATTAGGTCAAGCGCCTAGGCGTTCACCTAGGCATCCATGTACCCATGTACACCAGCCGTATGTAGCTAGTATCGTTGTTTTTACATGTATTCTCAGCTATTAAGGCCCAACCTTAGGTATCAAAAGGTCAATAGCTAGTTTAGTTATAATAGTTTAGTTAACCTAGGTTGATGAAGGCACTTAAACATTTTTAACAAGTTTTCATAAGTCTTAAACAACCGACTCTCTAGAGGTCACTAAGGTGAAAGACTTAGTTTTATTATAGTTATTTACCAAGACTAACTAGTTAGTTGAATGATAATTTAACTTAGTTAGTTTGCACTGAATTTACTTTACTAACTATTATGGTTATTTCTGAAGCCTTAGATAGAAACTACCAAGCTAGTCACAAGGGTGAAATTGAACTAATTATTAAAGATGGATAATCGACCTATTTAAATTATTTTATTTATGTTAAATTACTTGTTATGCATTTTTATGTTAAGTATTTCTTGATCAATGTTTAGTCAAGTTTTATTGTGATTAATTGATTGAGTTGAGTCTTATTTTCTGATTTATTGTCTACTACATATATAAGTAGTGGACATAGTAACTTCTACAAGATATTGAGAGGACATATTTTTATGTACGCATGTATTGAAGCATATGAATGACAGGATGAAAACTCAACATTAGTTCTAATTTTATTATATTGCATTAGTATTTTATTAGTAAACCTTTGTTAAGACTGACATTATATTATCAATATATTCTATGAACAAAAAGAGTCTCTATTTATGATATTGCTTGAATGTAACTAATAGACTTATTTGTATGTTTCGCTTTTTCGTATTCTAATATTAAATATAATTCATCAATTATATGTCTTTAAATTGATATGCATACGCATTTAAGAGATATAATGACCTAAATACATATTATGAATATTGGAATTGGGGGTCTTTACAATACTTAAAAAACATATCAAGCAGGTATGGCTAATTTTTCTTTACGTGGTAAAGATATATAAGTAGCTAGATCTCAGATAATCTTTAACAATAGAAATAGATCTTAAATAATCTTTAAATATTTGTTAAGTATGTCAACCAATCATATCAAGCCATTTGCTAATGGCTAATTCTTCATTAAAAGTTGACACTTGTTAAAATTCTTTCATATATATATATGCATTTTTAGGTTTTTATAGTGTTGGTGACTATCTTTATTTGTAAAAACCGTGACTTGAGTCAGAATCTTACGTTAATGAACCAATCGATTCAGTCGACGGTTTGAGCCAAGTCAGTTTCATGTACAGCGTGCTGAGTTAAAGTCACTCGTGCGTTATGAACGATAAGATTAAAGTGTACCTGAGTATATGATGACAACGTCAGAAAGATGATGAGAAATGAGTTATCAAAGTATATGACAACATGTAGCTTTTTTTCATGTATTTGATTGTAGAATTATTTTTGGCCGAATAATGCATTACGATGTGTTATAGAGTAGTTTGGGTGGCTTACTAGTTATAGAACATGTCATTATGATGTTATGGTGTGTATTATATTTTATGAGATTTTCCTCTATTTTGTTGGGTTCTTTTGGATTTATTACGAATTAGTTATTATTAAGTTTTATTTACAAGATTACCTGAGACCCTCACCTTGACACCATCCCTTCCCTAACCCTTGATGCCGCCCCATCTTCACCATTGACTCAGCCTCTGGTCTCCATACTGTCGTCTGATTGACACCGCTTACTGCCGCTATGTTGTCGTTGTGCCGTCCTGAGCATCCACGGCCGCCACCTGACCTCCACGATGCACGGGAGCTCGTGATCGAGCAGCCCGTCCTGGTGTCGATTCATCACGGTCCGGCCACTCTGCCACGACCGTGGTGCTAAAGCCTCCTCCTCGACCTAACCAGCCTTTTCCCCATACCTCAGCATCGCCGCCAAAGCTGACCAAGGGCCGATTGAACAAGCCGACCAACCCCGGTTGACTCGTCGCTGCCTCCGGCAGTCATTGCCACCATTGCTGCCCTCACCACCACCACTGTTGGGTTGAGCTTGCCAAGCCCATGCTGACCCATAGCCCCGATTGCCTTGCTAGAAAAGTCGCCAACAAACAGCCGAAAATTCAGATTCGTTGAAATTCAGAAAAGTTGTACGAAATTTGATAGAGATTGATGTATGATTTGGTGTCAATTGTGCATTAATGTATATGTGCTATAGGATGTGTGAATGCATCATAAGTAGGAATTAGCTTTTAATTTGATGTGTAGGTACAGAGTAGGAGCGTTTAAGATTCGCTTCTGGTTTGACTTCTATACTCTATTGTGTTTTGTTTAAATAGGTAAGTGGTCGTGTCGAGTGGTGGATTTATTGTATCCCACTTCACATGGGCCATCTAGTTGTATGATATTTTCGGATTAATAATCCTCGAGATGAGATCCCTCGAGTTTGTTTTCAAAAACTTGGATCCAGATCACGAAGCCTTTGGGCCTATTATATTGCAATCCCTACCCAAGCCTATGTACATGTAGTTTTTCAAGTTTTCAATGAGATGTGAGACGAGGGAAAACCAACGACTGCATCTTGAGATAGGGCATGTGTTCATCAAAGCGAACTCTGAAATTGGTGAGCGTCTATTCTAATCCTGAGGGATCCTGATAACTCCAACTTTGAGTTCCTCAAACTTAGAGAAGTGTGGAGGTTTACAGGTATTGCTATGCAACACATGTCTAGACTTGTAGTTTCGTATTGAAGGCTCATGCCTGAGAGTACTCGGCCTCTGTACTTAGGGCCAGGAGTGATAGGGTGGATGTAAAGGGCTAAAAGAATAGAGATTGATTTTCCTGTGTAAGGGATAATTTAAAGTTGCCAATGGATGAGATGAGATAGAAAGGGGGCGCAGTCACGCGTGGTTGACGACTCCCAATTATTGCCTTTATGAGAGATTCTATAAGGAAGAGTAATAATGTTTTCATTCAATAGGAGGGTCAGCTCTCTCATGTCAGTTTGTTATTAGTTATTTCTGGACCAGTAACACTCGTTACTAACATCTTTTTATTATCTATGTAGGTGAGAACCTTGAGGATTGAGCGTTGTTGGGACTGCAGGGGAGCAGCAATGAACTTGCGCACATATGTACCTGCTGAATGTAATTGACGGTGATGAATGTGAATTGTATGAATGATGCAAACTTGAATGTGATTTTTGTGAATGAATAAAATGTTTTTCTTGTGAATAAAACTTTGAATGGAAATGAATAGGTTGAGCAATGGAGTCTATACTCAGTTCAAAAGATGAAGAAAGTGGTGATAATTGAAATGCTTAGAGAATTGTCATGTTTTTTACTATGTTTCCTGTTTTTACTGTTTGTTGTTGACAAGGTAGTCCCTGTTACATTTTTAAGGGATACTTCTGCCCGTTTTGTTTTAAAAATATATATTTTCTTTAAACTTTTTACTTGTTTGAGTTGTTTTATATTTAATTGCATATCATACCATGCACTTAGAACAACGTTAGAACCTAAGCATCACATCCATCTATTGTATGCTTGCATCACCATCTTGAGACGCCGAGGGTAGATCCGGGTCAGCTTAACCGAATCAAGTAGATTAGTAAACGGATCGGTCGGTGGTAACATTTTCGGGTTGGTTTGCGGATGAACCGAAATAGGGTGTTACATTATTAATTATAATATAATTTTTATTATTCTCTATATCTTGCCAAAACAAATGACAACTAGAAGGAGTTCATGGGTAGTTCGGCCGGTTATGCAAAAGTCTTTATGTGTATAATGACTATTAAAACTTGAGGCTTATGATAACCCTAATTATAATATTTATTATTTAATAAATATGATTAAATAGTGTTAGTATTGAATAAAATTAGTTATATTTTTAAGCGAGATAGTATTATTATTTATATCAATTAATAGTTGTATTTTTTAAACCAATCACATTATTTAATAATTTTTTTCATGTAATAACTTATGTTATTTTATTTATCATGATGTGTTGAGTGTAAAGTTATATTATGAATAATGACAAATGATTTATAGACTAATTAATTAATTTTTATTTTTTACATTTCATTTATTTTTTAATATTTATAATT
>JAURVB010001475.1:0-10380 GCA_033002965.1 Piper betle | reverse complement strand
CGGTCGGACGGACGTCGGACAAGTTATTGTCCGCGTTTGTCCGAAATTTTATCGGACAAAACTTGTCCGACCGAGTTAATGTCCGACTTGTCCGTCGGGCCCGAACAATGTCCGTGGACGGTCCAAAATCAAATCCAAATTTCAAAACCCTAACAAAGAAACTAAACCCTAACCAAAAAAACCCACTGTTCATAGGCCGCCGCCGCCGCCCTCCGCCGCCGCCTCTTGCCGCCGCCCTCACCCGCCCTCTGCCGCCCTCACCCACCCTCCCTTGCCTCCGCCGAACCGCCACCGTCGCGACACGCTGCCTCCGCTCCGCCACCTTTGCACGCTGCGTCCGCCGCCGCTGCCTCCGCTCCCAGCTTGGACCGCCGGCCTCCGCTCCCAGCTTGCACCGCCTGCCTCCGCCGGACCGCCACCATCTGCTCGTGTCTCCGCCACCCTCTGCGCGCCGTGTGAAGATCCACCGTCGCCTGCCTCGGCTTCCCTGCATCCGCCGCTCCCGCCTCCGCCGCTCCAGCCTCCGCCGCCGCCTGCCTCCGCCGGACCGCCACCCTAAACTTCCGTCACTGCCTGCCTCAGTGCCTCGTCTGCCCTGCCTCTGCCGCCGGACTGCAGCCGCGACGCCGCCGGACTCCGTCGAACCGCCGCCCGTTGCCGCCGCGTATATATCACTTAATTTATCCTAAATTTAATTTATTTTATATCTAGGATTAATTCTTATTATTTTATAAAGTTTGATTATTTATACTTGGATGATAATGTAAAAAAATTTTATAATAATGAAATTATGCAGTGATTGAGCTATAAAAATTTGTGCTTTGGTGAAGGAAATTTGCATCTCGGAAAGAATAGGTACTGTCAAAGTGTCAATTAATAATATTTGTTGATAGTTGATACCACTTTTATAAATAAAATTGATTTATACTAGTTATAACATTTTATATTTATAATTTGATTTTTTTTCACAGATGGATCATGCAAGTTCATTACTAAATGTAAATGAACAAAGTGGAGATGGAAAAGATAACAAAAATTCGACTGCTAAAGAAGGAGAATCTCCAGATGGTGCATTATCAAAAAAAGGAAAATGGCATCCGGTGTATGGGCCTATTTTGATAAGAAATATGAGAAGAATGGAACATTTGCTATTTGTCATTATTGTGAAAAGAAGTTTGAAGGAGCCGGAAGTTATGGAACTACTCATTTATGGAGGCATGTTGAAGGGAAATGCCCTAATTTTAAAATGAAGAGGACAAAAAATATAAGTGGTGATATTGGGCAACAAATTTTCAAGATGGGAGTGAAAAAGGATGGAGACAATAAAATAGAAGTTTGGAAATTTGATCAAGGAAGGAGTAGATTAGAATTGGCCGAGGCAATTATCTTGCATGAGTATTCGTTTTCAATTGTGGAACATGAAGGATTTAGAAGGTGGGTTAGTAACTTGCAACCGCAATTTGTGATGGTTTCTAGGAGGACAATTACAAGAGATTGTCTTGGAATTTATGAAAAGGAGAAAAAAATGTGTTTGACATTTTGGAAAAAGTTAAGAGTCAAATTAGTTTTACCAGTGATATTTGGACATCTTCACAGAATATTGCTTATATTGTTTTGACAGCTCATTTTATTGATGAAAATTGGAAATTGCAAAAAAAAATATTAAATTTTGCCAAAGTTGAAAGTCGGCATACTGGAGAATGCATAGCCAAGTGTCTTATTAGTAAAATTTGTGAGTGGCAACTTGATAAAAAGGTTTTTACAGTTGCATTTGATAATGCAAGTGCAAATGATGGAGCAGCCAAAGAAATGAAGTCTTTTTTCTCAAGTAGAAGTCCAAATTTTGCAGGTGATTGTTTTCACGTGAGATGTTGTGCTCATGTTTTGAACTTAATTGTTCAAGATGGGTTGAATGAGACTGCTAAGTCTATAGAGAAGGTTCGTGAATGTGTGAAATATATTAAAGGTTCAACTATAAAGAGTGATTGTTTCTACAAATATGCAAGCCAATTGAATGCACCTAAACATTCTTTAGTGCTTGATGTGAAAACTAGGTGGAATTCTACTTACAAAATGATCGGTGTGGCTTTAGATTTCAAAGATGTTTTTGAACGTTATAGTTGCTTTGATGTGAATTTTATATGTCCTTTTGAGGATGAATGGGAAGATTTAAGAGTGATACATGAATGTTTGGCTCCATTTTATGAGTTAACCGAAATTTTTTCCGGCACTAAGTATCCTACATCAAATATTTTTTTCAACATGATTTGTGAGCTCAAGCTTCAATTGATGGAATGGTGTAGTAGTGAATCATATTTGATGTCATCAATGGGAAATGCAATGTTGAAAAAGTTTGATAAATATTGGAAAGAAGCAAATATGTTGTTGGCAGTTGCTTTGATTTTGGACCCTAGATCAAAAATGACTTTTGTTGTGTACTATTTTCACACGATTTACAAGGAAGAGGGAGATGATATGGTCACAAAAGTGAAACAATATTTGACAAACATGTATAATGTTTATTCAAGTGTTATGAAATCTAGAGTTAGATGTATGTCAAATAAGCCCATTATTGAAATTGAAAGTTCATCAAATGTTCGTCCTATTGGAGGCTTAAGTAGGAGATTGCAAGGAGTAAGTAAGTTGATTATGGAATGTTCATCAAAGGAGCCAACACGAACTGATTTAGAGAATTATTTTGATGAACCAACTATTCCTTTTGTGGATGGAGTAGATGAGCAATTCGATATATTGTCATGGTGGAGATTGAACATAGTAAAATATCCTATTTTGGGAAAAATTGCTCAAGATGTTTTAGCCATTCCTATGTCAACCGTCGCCTCCGAATCCGCATTTAGTATTGGAGAACAAACAATTGGATCAACTAGGAATAGTTTGAGCCCAAAAACACTTGAAGCTTTGATATGTGCCCAAAATTGGTTGAGGAGTGAATATGAAGGTAATCCATATTTTATATCTATTCATTTTCTATTTTTGATGTATTTTTTTATATGTATATTTTTCTTACTATATTTCTTACTTATAGGGAAACAACAAAGTTCATCATCAAATTTATTTGGAACAATGAATATAGAAGAATGGGAAGATATTGATGATTATGTTGATGAAGATAATATTCCAACATCTTCATGTCTATAATCACCGCTAGTGCCTTCTCCACCTCTAAGCTCTCCAGGAGAGGTCTGTGTTTCTTTCCTCTGTTGCGTCTTGTTGACTTTGATTGAGCTTGCTCATGTGTTTGTTTGCATGTGTTAGCTAGTTGTTTTGCTATAGGAGTAGTTGCTTGTCTTGTTGTAATTGAGTGTGTTAATTCACTTGTGTGATCTATGGGAAATTTGTGTCTGTCTATTATCATTAGTACTAGTTATTAGTGATGCTTAATTTTGACATTTGAAAATGAGTTTTGGCTTTTTCAGGGGTTGGAATTACTGTGTTTGTGTGACTTTATTAGCTGGTTTCTTGCTGGAGCTGACATTGTTGGTGGGGATGGCCTTATTGATGAAATTAAGAATGGTAATTCGTTTAAGTTGTTTCTCACTATGTAAACTCTTACATTTTCAACTAATTATGCTAAATGTTGACAAGCACAACGGCAGTACTGTGAGCAGATTATATTGAACACATTCTAAATATGTGTATCCTACTTATGATGTTATCTCTTTGCTTCCCTTGCTATACTTAGCATTTTGATAATTGCTGGAGAATACCAAATTTCAAAGATTGTTTTCTGTTGAGGGATACAAAGATTGAAGGATGGTGAAATTTTTGTTGAGATTAATTTATAAAATCTAGCCTGTTCTTTTTTATACCAAACTTTAGCTTGTTTAAAGTCGTAGTTTTCGAATCTACTTTTTCTTCGAAATGTTTCGTTACTTGAGACGTTGGTGCTTATTAAAGAATGAAACTAGCGCACCTGATTAACTGTTCACTCACATTTGCATGAGAACAGATGCTTTCTTGCAGAACAAACATCATATACTATTGGCGATATAATTGAAATTTTGAATGTTTCATCATTGGCTTTACTTGTCATCTTTTTATGTTATTTCACACAGGAGATTGTTGGGTCTTAACTCTCAAAGTATTTATGGCTTATAATAAGAGTGACTTTTATCCTATGTATGTCATTTTTTGTTATTTAAGATATTAAATATCAATTTTATGTATGAACTTAATTAATTTACTGTATATTACATTTTAAAATTTTTATAAACTATAATATTAGCCTTACAAATGTTGAAAATATTATATTATTGATGTAAAATATCGGTCATTCGGTCGGTCATTCGGTCGGACAAAGAAATGTCCATGTTTGGTTTGTTTTAATTCGGTCAAATTCAGTTGGTCAAATTTGGTCGGACATATTTCAAACTTCAGACGGACAGACCAATTTGGACATCCGCGCCCACCCCTATACATTAGGATTTTGCCTACGGTTGACTAGGCGCGAGTGTGAGTTGCAACTAGACAGTAAAAGACAATAATGAGTGGGGTGTACAAGTCGTGGGTGTGAATAGAAACCACGTCAATGGTACGTGGACAGAAGTGGACCCACAAAACAATAATCCCACTCGTAATTAGAAGTGGTGGAGCCTACCCGTCCCAATCCGATGAGCCCCAAACCACTTCCTTCACTTTTTAACTCCCCTGCCGACGCCGTTTCTCAATGTCCGCCATCGTCGCCGCCGCCGCCGCCGCCGCTTGCTCGGATGGCGCTTTTGTGCTCCTCCTCCATGCCCGACCCTGCTTGAACGCCTGCGGGTCGGGTATTGAGGCAAGAGATGGTGATGGCGAACGAGGACGTTGTGCAGATCCAGGGCGGGCAGAAGCCCGGCGACCCCTTCGTTGTCACCATCAATTGCCCCGACAAGACCGGTCTCGGCTGCGACTTGTGCCGTATTATTCTTGAATTCGGTCTTTCCATCACTAGAGCTGGTTCGATTCTTGCTTCTAATTTTGTATCTCTCTTTTATGTCTTTTCTTTTATTTGTGGTATTGCAAATTTGAAAGATGCATAAGCTTATTGTTGATGGTAGATCTGGAATTTTTATGTTACTAACATTTTTTTTGTTGATTTTTGTTATCGAGAATTCCATCACTTTTAATCTATTTACGCTTGTTTGGGTATTTCTGCTCTTTATTTCGTGTAAACTTTTAAAAGTTTGAAAGAGATTCTAGAAGTGATGCACCTGGCAAGTTTTGGCTTTTAAATATGTACAGATTATCTTAATTATATACTTACTATTCATGGGCTTCTGATAGTCCTTGACATGTTTGATCTCAGATGTTTCCACCGATGGGAGATGGTGCTATGTGATTTTCTGGGTACTTCCGCCTCCTACCATAAACCCCATGAGATGGTCAAATCTGAAGTGCCGATTGTTATCTGTTTGTCCTTCGTGTTCGATGTCTTTCTTTTTCGATCCGCCAGCTCGGTCGCCCCCTTCTCTCTACCTCTTGAAGTTCTTGTGCCTCAACAGGAAAGGCTTGCTGCATGGTGGGTCAGAAATCTAGAAAATGATGCACTTAAATGAAGTGTTCTCGTCTTGTGTTTCTTATTGACTTATGGTGTATGGTCCCTTTCAGATGTTACTCAGGTTCTTTCTGAGCTGGAACTCATCATTCAAAGAGTGAAAGTTTCTACTACCCCTGATGGGCGTGTCATGGACCTATTCTTTGTTACTGATAACATGTGAGACTCTTCTCTGTTCGCCATTCAAGAACAATTAAAATACGTAAAAGAATGTGTGCCTTGCAGTAGAATAGGATCAAAGATGTTCTTAGAGATTAAATTTCTTCTAGGCGGAGGAGATTTATTCTTCACAGCCTAAATCCCTATGTCTCCAAAGCACGATCGTGAGGAAACCCTGATTTCTCTCCCAAATAAGTTGTATGCCTCTTGATTTTAGTGAACCTTATTTGTAGACGACCAATAAGACTCCTATTATGTTATGTCTTTTCTAAAAGATAAGACATAATCAAATATTAGGCTTATTAGGATTTATCTTCTTAAGTAGGAGAAACCTAATCAATTTGGGATTCTCCCTAATATTAGGCTTACATTAAAAACTGCGTCCAACCCCCATAAAATAGAAACATGAGTGTAAAACTTTGTGGGTAAAATGTGTCCAGTTAGCACAGTCTTTCATTGTGTGTTTGGATTAGTTTATGTTAATACTATTATCTAGCTAGCTAAATTATACATATCTATAGCAGCACAACAACTGGTATGTTGCATGGGGAAGCCATAAATATAGTTTCTCTATGTGCATTTATTAGAATACTGCTCTTTTTTGGCGTTTACTAGGAATAGGATCTATTAAGGCCACTTGCTATTAAAATTGTTTTCTTATGGTCATGAAATATTGTACTTTAATGTTATTTGAGTCTACTGCACCATAAGCTTTACTTCATAGCGTTTGGAAATGCTTCCTGAGGGTATGTACAGCATGGCTTTGAAGTATCTTAATTAATTTATGATATAGGGAACTATTGCACACAAAGAAACGACAAGACGAGACATGCCAGCGACTTAATGCTGTACTAGGAGATTCATGCCTAATGTGTGACCTTCAATTGGCGGGCCCAGAATACGAGAAGTTTCAGAACACATTTTCTTCTGTTACTCCAGAAGTTTCAGACGAACTTTTCAGTTCAAAGCTATCTTATGCCGTTTCCCATTTCACAGGTCTTAGTCCAGAGCTGGCAAAGCTAAAAAAGTCTATTGTCACCATTGATAATTCCTTGAGTCCGGCTCACACATTACTTCAGCTACATTGTGTCGATCAAAAGGGGCTCATCTATGATATTATGAGAACTTTGAAAGACTGCAATATTCAGGTGAGATGAAACCAGCAAAAATTATTTGAATTTGCCCTTTTTACACTTCCTTCACACCAATAATACTAAGTTTGGATTTTAAGAAAATAAGGATTATTACTTATGGTAGGTGACTTTCATGTGCTACAGAATAATGATTCCCAAATTTTAGGTGGGGCTCCATTTTCATGTCCTGCAAGATCCATGTTTTCTCAACATCGCAAATAAGCTTTACAGCCAAATATTCTTTTAAGTCAACGTTAAATGTATGGTTAACTTTCAATGTGCCTATTTCTAATCTTAGGCATATGCATGTCATTAGGTTTCTTATGGGAGATTTGCAACAAGCTCAAAATGTTCTCGAGAAATAGATCTATTCATCCAACAAACTGATGGAAAGAAGATAGTTGATCCAGACAAGCAAGATACACTGTCTCTACGATTGAAGATGGAAATGCTCCATCCTTTGCGAGTAGTTATTGCAAATCGTGGTCCTGACACTGAACTTCTGGTAGCCAATCCTGTCGAGTTGTCTGGAAAGGGAGACCCAGAGTATTTTATGATGTCACTTTTGCTTTTAAAATGCTTGGAATATGTATTTTCTCAGTAAGAAAAGAAAACAAATATTTTGCTTTCAGCAGATCTTTCATGGGTGGTAACTCAGGACATTAATGATTGTATTTCTTTCTGTAGGCTGAGATTGGAAGACATTCTACCTTAGATCGCCAGTGGGAGGTTTACAGATTCTTATTGAATGATAGCCCAGAGTTTCCGTTGTCAAATTCACGATCTAGGAACCAGATTGTTGATACAGTGAGGAAAACACTCATGGGTTGGTAAGCTATTTAGCCTTTGAATGTTTCTAGTTTTGGAGTATTAACTATTGAGGCAAAAGCCTTTGCTTGTACAGTGTCCGTTGCCTTGTAATGATACCCAAATATATGTATATTTCGTTGGCATTTGTTGTACTCTCACGTTAGCTTGGAAGTTGTACATAATTTGTTAGCTGTCGGAAGAAATTGCATTCTTAAAATACGTTCTATGGGAGTGTTTTTTTCTCAAGAACTTTGTACATTCCCTTTGCGACCTCGGTGAGAAATTGGCACCCTACTGTCTTGCTTATCTACTGTGATTGTGTGCTTGTATTTTATGTACAGGTTTTACTGTACGTATCCGGAAGTTTTGAATGTTTGATGAGCTGACCCAAAGTGCGAGTGCTAGCTTTGCAGCATTTGAAACATCCCTAACTACTTGCTAAGAAAAATGTCAATGCCTTGCTTATGAAAAATTGAGTGTTAGCTTTGCATATGAAAAATGTTGTGGGTTAGTGTAATAAATCGATGCAATCAAGAATAGCGCTTGATGTGGTGGTAAGTTTGTTAGTAGTGGGTGGAGAGCAATGACTCCACCAGTATATGGGGAAGAGTAGAATATGTTGAAAAGTTGTAACGTGAACATCTGAAAAATTGAATAGAAATTCTATCCACTCTTCTTCATCAAGCTTAGGGAACGTCCATGTTTGTTCGCCGTCTGATTGATCCTTTCTTTATCAACCAGTATCCCCATCTCCACATTCCTGGTAAATTATATCTCATGCTCTTAGCTAAGAGCCTGATTAGAGCGTCACTAGCTAAGAGCCTGATTTTAGTCGTCATCTTTGCAGCCAAGAAATTTCGATTCCGATCCTTCGACAAAATGGTACCAGAGCAGCAACTAATGATCCTAAAGTGGATAATTTGGAAACAGATAAGGGAGAGGTGAAGCAGATGCTGAAGGAGATTGAACAACAAATGGAAATAATGAATCATGCTAGTTCTTCCACAACCCACATTGCTACAGCAGCACAACTTAAATAGTTTCAAGTCTCCATACATTCTTATTCTATTTCGAAGGCAATTGCTAAGGAGATCAATCTAGATTTTCCTAAATACTTTGGTGGGTGCGAGCCATCTACTTGAGAACCTAGAATAAAGTTCTTTACCTGGAGAATTATTAGCTACTAAGGAGTTGTGCCATAAACAATCTGTAAGCTTAACAATTGTCGCTCGTTCATTAAACTCTCACATATACATCTATAAATAGAATCCATTCTCGAAGTTGTTCAATCAAATCCTGGTTTTCAATTTACAGGGCAGCTGGCTCGCTTAAAGTTTTGGTGAATTGTACTTGTCCTTCGTGTTGATTTGTTATGGGTGAGTCTAAAGGTTCTCCTTCACTTATGCCCTTTTGCCGTGCAAAAATCCTTGTCCTAGGGGTCATCATCTTTGTACGTACTATCTCTTCAAACGGTCTTGCTATCTTTCGACGGTCTCCAATCCAGTCTCCAAAGCATATTTGGGAGCGGGATTTCTGACTAACATGAATCACGCTTCGTTTTGTGTCGAGTTAAAGGATTTGGTGGGATAGAGGTGCCCTAACCGCGCAAAGAAATCATATAAATAAAACAAAAGTAAAAATAAAATGTCATGAGCAAGGAATAATACACAAAAATTTTTACACAGTTCTTTAGTGTAACACCCCAAATCCGGTTCACGTCAAGAACTAAACCGACATGTTACAGGCCCCGGTTAGTTCGGCTAATCCGAACCCAACTCGTATGAATCTAATTTCAGCATCTTAAGATGAAGATATAACTCGTCATGCATGGATGAATGCCTAGAATCCAAACATGATACTACATGGATGACATGTAAATTAATTTACATACCAATACAATTACGACTAAAATCAACAAAAATTCTGAAATAAAACGGTCAGTCTCCCTAAACGTGCAATTACGTGCCACCCTATCAAAATAATATATATAAACATATATGCATATATCAACTATTTCATTCATACAGAAACTAATCTACTTTATACTCACTCTGAAGCTTTTTGAAGCTTGGGTCTCAACCCACCTATGCAATCTATTCATGTCTCACATCATATCATCATGTCTTGGCACTTAATCATAGCATATCATCATATCTTTACATTTAATCATAGCATATCATGTCTAAGCATTTAATTACAACATTCTTACTATAATAACAACATAAGCAAAATATTAACCACTTTATCGACTGACATGTGTGTGCAAGCGACATCATTGCTTCTCCGTCCATACTGGCACATCCATCTCATGGTTATTTCCTACAATAGTATAAAAACATGTCAGTAACAAGCGTTATTGATACAAAATATAACTATAAGAAACTGGCTATGAGAGCAAACTCTCGTATCAAAGAAAAATAATCATATACTTCTCATGAACTCTTTGAAGGGCACAGATTGAGGAGCCACTGGGTTGCAGAATCCAGAATTGTCTACTTTGTTGATGCCTCTTTTGACATTTTTCTCTGGTCCATCGGGACTACATGTATATTCTAAGCCCTCTTCTTACCTCTATAATTCTCCTGGCCTTGAGCACGAAGGTCGAGTACACTCATGTAGTCGCCTTTAGTACCCTTTGAACCACAAGTTCAGACATGCGCAACCTCTATGTTCTTTGGGTATGAGGAACTCAAACACAGAGTGGTCAGGATCCCTCAGGAATAG